>JAPEBW010000558.1:0-47307 GCA_027405785.1 Ophiocordyceps robertsii
TATCCTCGCACCATCTGTCGGCCCAGTCCATTCCTCCCGCTCTCCCGGCCTGAACCGTCGAGACCCCTACTGAGTCGCGTACGCCCGCAGCGCACCGTCAAAGCACCGCGACCAAAGCAGTCGACGACGGACGGGCGAGCGCAATCCCTCGTCACCGTCCCCCCCCTTTCCGAGTGCGCCCTCGCGCAACCCTCTTCGCCTCCGTGTCAAGGTCAACGGGCAGACTTGGGGCATCGACGCGTATACACACAAGTGTCGACGACCACCTCGAGCCGCAGTCATGGGTGGCCAGCTGTCCAAGGTCATGGGCAAAATCTTTGGCTCAAAGGAGATGCGCCTGCTCATGCTCGGACTCGACGCCGCCGGCAAGACGACGATTCTGTACAAGCTCAAGCTCGGCCAGGACGTCACCACCATCCCCACCGTCGGCTTCAACGTCGAGACGGTCACGTACAAGAACGTCAAGTTCAACGTCTGGGACGTGGGCGGCCAGGACAAGATCCGCCCGCTGTGGAGGCATTACTTTAGCGGTGCGTCTCTTGCGTCTCCCTTCCATGCATGACCCCGTGAGAGAGAGAGAGAAAGGCTGACTCCCTTCACCAACTCCCCCCAGGCACCCAAGGCCTCATCTTCGTCATCGACTCGGCCGACCGCAACCGCATGGACGAGGCGCGCCAGGAGCTGCACCGCATCATCAACGACCGCGAGATGAAGGACAGCCTGCTGCTCGTCTTTGCCAACAAGCAGGACCTCAAGGAGGCCATGAGCCCGCAGGAGGTGACCGAGGCCCTGCAGCTGTCCAAGCTCAAGGACAAGGTCTGGTACGTGGTGCCCAGCTGCGCCACCACGGGCGAGGGCTTGCTCGAGGGCCTGGCCTGGCTGTCCAACAATGTCAAGGCCCCGCCCACGCCCGTCAAGAAGTAGCGCCGCCTCGGCCAGGGGGGGGGACGTGGCGCGCGAAGACGAGGACGAGGGAGGCTGTTGAGAGGAGGCCATGGCAGGCGAGGCGAGAAGAGGACGTGGGCAGCCTTGCGAACCGGGCCACCCACCCTCCTTTCCCTCTCGCCTATTC
Organism: Ophiocordyceps robertsii; assembly: GCA_027405785.1. Taxonomy (NCBI): domain Eukaryota; kingdom Fungi; phylum Ascomycota; class Sordariomycetes; order Hypocreales; family Ophiocordycipitaceae; genus Ophiocordyceps; species Ophiocordyceps robertsii. Next base: position 1,073 of record JAPEBW010000558.1, read on the forward strand.
GGGGGGAGTCGCGTCAGTCCATCACGGGACCCCCCCGGGCCCCCCCCTGACGACGACGACAGTCCCCAGTGACGCGGCCGGTTGGGCACCAAGAATGAGGCGAGCCGTCGGCCCGTCTTACGCACCGCCCAGCCGCAACGACCGCCCTCGTCAATGCCCCCCCGTCCACCTCGGCGCTCCTTGACCCTGCAGCGGCACCAGTGTCCCCCGTCCGGGTCCAAGGGCAAGGGCAGTGACGCATGGTCATGCGCTTCACCCCCTCTACGAGGCTTACACGACGAGTGTTCCGATGGACGACGGCGGCCACGCAGGGAAAACACGCGCCATCGGGGTGCCGTGCTCCCCCTCCCCTCCCTTCTCCTCTCTTGGTGGCCCGTCCCCCTCGTCCGCTTTTTTTCCTTTCTATTTTTCTATTCATCCCAAAAACTCACCCTTTTCCTTGGTCCGAAAATACCCGCAGAGACAGAGCGTCAGGTCAGGCAGCAGGCTGGGCGAGGCTGGCCGGAATCGGGGATTGCCGTTCCTGGCGGCAGAAAGGGGGAGGGGGGGGGTGGAAGCGTGGACGACGTTTGGAGGGCGTGTCGGGGCGTCGTCGTAGCCTCCAAAAAGAGGGGGGGGGGGCGACAGACACGCAAACATGGTGAGGAGAGATCAAGTAGATAGAAGAGGCAGCGGGTTTCGACGGATAGGCGCGTGGAGCCTCCTTTTTTTCTTCTTCTTTTCTTTGTTTGTTCATCTTCACCTTCCAAATGCTAATCCAGGAGCGACGTTGCGGGGAGGCGCCGTCGTCGCCCGCTTTGCCACGAATAGGCCCTTCTTCTCGCCTCGTTCGATGCAGCTCCTGTCCAATAATGTCGCTCCATCACAGGCCTTCTCGCTTCTCCAACGTAACCCTCAGTGCTGCGCCCCGTGAAGGCCCTCCTCTTTGTCTCTCGCGCAGCCCTCCTCGTTTCAACCCAGGGCGTCCGCCAGGGGTCGCGACCTCAGGCCACGCAGCAGCGCTCCCCAACGCCCAGTGCATATGTGCGTGCTATGTAACAGTGAAAAATGCGCTTGCGCCAGTGCCCGGTGATGCATGTACACGGCGACTCGGAAATGGAAAATAATAATAATTTGGTAGAGACAAGAGGGGAAAGCAGTCACTCCTTGACCCTCTTCGACGGGCGCAGCAGCGAGTCGTCGGGCAGGCCGCTCCGCTTGGTGCCCGGGAGGCTGCTGGTGCGAATGTCGTTGTCGTCCTGGCTGACGCGGCGGTGGGGGTACTCGACCTTGAGGCCCTCAAAGGCGTTTGTGGTGACGCGATCGCCCGTGGTGAAGAAGACGGACTGCAGGGCCTGGGCGGCCGTCAGGCGCTTGACGGGGTCGTACTCGAGCAGGCCGGCGAGCAGCTTGTAGCCCTCGGCGCCGAGCGACGTCAGCGACGGGGTCGACGAGGACGAGGACGAGGACGACGAGGCGGCGGCGGCGGCTGCGGCGGTCGAGGTGCCGCCGGATATGGTGTTGTAGTACCACCTCTCGAGGTTGGAGCCGGCGGCGGGGCGCGGCGACGAGTGGTGCGAGGGGCTGTGGTGGTGGTGCTGGTGGGCATGGTGGTGGTGATGGCTCGGGTGATGCTGCTGGTGCGGGTGCAGGCCGAGGTGGTGCGAGGCCGGGGCCTGCAGCGTGTTAAGCTGCGGATACTCGGGCATGGTGGGCAGCAGCGGCCAGCGGTCGCGGCTGGGCAGGCCCATGATGTCGACAATCTTCTGCATCTGGTTGCGCTGAAAGGGCACCGTCTTCTTGCTGTCCATCTTGGCCTCCTCGCCTTTAAAGATGGGCCGCAGCGACAGCAGCTCGGCAAAGATGCAGCCGACGGCCCACATGTCGATGGCGGGCGTGTAGTGGTAGGAGCCGAGGATGAGCTCGGGGGCGCGGTACCAGATGGTGACGACGACCTTATCGCCGCTGAAGAGGGAGTGCAGGGGCTTGTCGAAGCGGCGGGCGAGGCCGAGGTCGCCGATCTTGACCTCGCCGGCCGACGTCACCATGATGTTTGCCGGCTTGAGGTCGCGGTGGAGGACCCAGTTGGTGTGGAGGTACTGGCAGCCGTTGAGCAGCTGGAACATGATGCTCTTGACGGTGGCGGGCGGGATGGCGTGGCGCGGCTGCTGGGTGTGGTGGTGGATGATTTGCAAGAGGTCGTGCTCAGCGTACTCGAAGACCATGAAGATGCACTTGTCCTCGAGGAGGATCTCGACGAGGCGGATGACGTTGTGGTGGCGCAGCTCGCTGCAGAGGCTCATCTCGCGGATGGCGCTCTGCGAGATGCCCGTGTAGCTGACCTGCTCGCCCTCCTTATCGGGCTTGAACTTTTTGATGGCCACCTCTGCACCGGCGGGCGAGGGCGAGGGCGAGGGCGAAGAGGCGGCTGAGGCGGCGGGAGGGGGGTTGCGCGAGGCGGCGCTGCGGCTGACGGCCTTGTAGACGCGGCCGTAGGTGCCGCTGCTGATGAAGCCGACGATGCGGTAGCAGTCGGTGACGCGAGCGCGGGGCTGGAACCCGGGCGGCGGCGGCGGGCGGTCGTGCTGCTGCTGCTGGTGCTGCTGCTGGTGGTGGTCTGGAGAGGGGCGTTGGTGAGCGGGCTTGTGGTGGCGGTGGTTGTGGTGGTGGACGAGGCTGCTGCTGCTGCTGCCGCCGCCGGGGCCTGGGCCGTGGCGGAGGCGTAGCGGCATGGTGTTTGGGGGAGGGGGGTGTTGATGTGAGGTTGGACGAGAGGAGAGGAGAGGAGAGGAGAGGAGCGAAGGAAGCGAGCTGCTGATGTCGCCCCCTCCTTTCTCTCTCACTCACTCACTCTTACTCACTCTCTCTCACTCACCCACTCACTCACCCACTCGCTCATTCGTCTTGATGGAAGAGCTTCTGCCTCTAAAGAGGTGTGTGGGACAGAGAGAGAGAGGGAGAGAGAGAGAGAGAGAGAGTGAGTGAGCGAGAGTGTGTGTGAGAGAGCGAGTGAGAGAGAAATGAAGAGAAAAATGAACGAAAAATGTCACGCGCAGTCATGCATCATCTCGGAGATATACTTTGTCATGCGAGGGAAGGGGAGAAAAAAAAAAGAGTCCACGTACCGTTAAACGCCGCCTGCACGCTCCGCTTCAGCGACTTGCCGCCGCTGTTGGCTCCACCAGAGGCTGGCCCCGACGGCGGATTCGTCAGGCTCATGATGTATGTGTATGGCGAGTATGTGTATGTGTGTTCGCGCGTGAGAGAGCGTGTGAATGGGGCGGGGCAATGGCGCCCGGGGGTCAAGACAGGGGGGTTGAGGCGAGAGAGAGAGAGAGAGGCGACGGGTATTACTAGTGGTGGTGATGTGATGATGGATGGCAAAGCGACGATGACGATGGGATGATGAAGACAGACGGTCCCTCGTTCCCGCAAGACGTCCGAGAGCCGACCGCACGGGGTGAAACACACTGCTTTTTGGAGACGGCCGGATGGGGGATGCGCGCGCGTCGGGAAACCTAATCGCGGGCGGACACGCGCGAGCGCGCAACCCGCGTTGGGGCGGATCGTCTCGATGGCTGTGTCTTCCTTCTGCTCGGCCGGACCGAGGCAACAACGGCTTGACCTCAACGGAGAACCGTGCCGGAGGTGCCTGCCACTGTACAGTAAGCGAGCCGAGGCTGACTCACCGTTAGCCAGTGCCGTCAGGTGACTTGACAGCTTGCACCCCCCATCTCTCGTCTCTCCCAACCGTCCAAGAGAACAGAACCTGGACAGCCCGTCCTCCTTCCATGGAGCCGCTCCTCAACGCAACGCACATGGCGCCTGACAGCCTCTTGATGTCAGACGACCAAGAGGCCACTGTTACCATCTCCCAGCACTGATGTCCCCCCCCCCCGGGGTCGATCGAGTCCTGGCCGCCCTCCGGAAGCAGCGCCTTCATCGGAGAGGTAGACGATGTGACCGTCCTCAAGTGAAGCCCTCGCTCGGGGGTCAGACGTGACCCGGCTCGAGGTGGACATGGCCCGGCTCGGGGTGCAGACGAGGCCGCTCGACATTGTCGGACCCCACGAGCCCGTCACACGGCTCAAGAGCTTCTCGGACACGGTGCTCTACCTTGAGCGCCCTGCAAACGGACCCCTGGCCGACTACATACTCGAATCAGGCACGCCCATGTCCACCAAGCAGCGGCTGGCCTGGTGCCGAGTGGCTGCCGAGGCAGTCGCCTGGATCCATGGCCGCCGCGCCCTGCACTGCGACATTTAGCCCACCAATCTACTGCTCGGCGACACTCTCCACCTCAAGCTGTCCGACTCTCAGGGCAAGCACCTGTCGGAGACGGGCGAGGTCCTCCTCGACGGCTGGAGCGCCGAGCCGTGCCGCTTCCACTGCCCCGAGACGACCCCTTTGACGCAGACGTCAAGACGGACCTGTTTGCCCGGGGCTGCACATTCTACTTCATCATGCCGGGCCATGCCGTGTTTCCCGACATTGCGATCCAGTCTCTCAAAGGGGAGCGGTCATGGCAGCCAAGGTGCTCAACTCACGTTAACGTACGTGACGGGGGCAAGACTTCGTGTCTGTAGGTCAATATGCCGAGTCTGAGCCGGTCCGGCACCATCCACGGTAGATGGATCCGTGTTCTTTTATGCGAAGGCTTGCTCCATGCAAGCTTTCAATAGACCGGCGGCAATATCCCACCGGAGTGTCAGAGTCTGGGGATCAACGCCGGCCCCCGCGCTGACTCGCGCATACATGACGCGTTTGTTGAGGCAATCTGTGGCTAAGATGCCGGGACATGCATGCAGGAGCCTATCCATAAGCCTGATCAGAAGCCGACGTTCCTCAAAGAGTGGCCCCTACTTCGCTGCTGAAAAGCCCCCAAGCATCCTCACTTTTGTGCCTCTAGCTCACCATCGTTTCAACCGCCTTGATCCAAAGTCCAGCGGCCGTGGCACGAGCCATGGCGATGCTCAATGGCGCAGATGCCTGCGCTGGCCTGCTGCACTCACTCAGCCTTCCAAACATCACCGTCAGGTCTGCAGACCTCGTGCAGGCCGGGAGCGTTCTCGACTTCCCCAACAGTCATCCATCATGCCGTCGTCCGCGGCAGGCCGTCGACGCCGAGCTCTGCCGCGTCAACATGACGGCCATGACGAGCCCAACCAGTAGCGTCAGCCTCGACGCATGGCTTCCGTCCAACTGGACGGGGCGGTTCCTGGCCGTCGGAAACGGCGGGCTCGGGGGCTGCATCCAGTACGAAGACCTCAACTACGCCGCCTCGAGGGGGTTTGCCGCCATCGGGACCAACAACGGACACGACGGGGACGAGGGCGTGGCCTTTCTCAACGACGGCGTGCTGGACGACTTTGTGTGTACCGCTCGGTGCATCTGGTCTCGTCAATGGGCAAGGACGTGAGCCGCGAGTTTTACGGTAAGAATCACACAAAGTCGTACTATCTCGGCTGCTCCACTGGGGGCCGCCAGGGCTTCAAGGAGGCGCAGGAATTCCCGGATGATTTCGACGGCATCGTGGCGGGTGCGCCGGCGCTTGACTTCAACGCCCTCACGTTTTGGACGGGAGCCTTTTTCAACATCACTGGTGAAGCTGGCTCTGCCACCTTTCTCACCCCTCAGGAATGGGACCTCGTGTACGGAGACATATTGCGGCAATGTGACGCCCTGGACGGGGTGACGGATGGCATCTTGGAGGATCCGGACCTGTGCAAGTATGGCCCCCAGGCGCTCGTCTGCAACGCGACGCAGACGGGTGAGTGCCTGACTCCCGAAAAGGCTGCGACTGTTCAGTCCGTCTTTTCGCCCCTGAACGACCCCAACGGCACCTTGATCTATCCTCGCCTCCAGCCGGGCTGCAACTCGACCATGATTCACTTCTCAGGCCGTCCGGCGCCGTACGCCGTGGACTGGTACCGCCACGTCGTCTACAAGGACTCTTGCTTCAATAGCAGCAAGCTGGGCTTTGAGGACTTTGCGGCGGCGCAGAAGCTAGACCCGTTCAAGGTGTCGACATGGAACGGCGACTTGTCTCGGTTCAAGCAGCGCGGCGGCAAGCTCCTGCACTGGCACGGGCTGCAGGACGAGATTATCAGCAGCGAAAACTCGGCGCGGTACTACAAGCATGTCTCCGACACGATGCGTCAGTCCTCAGCCGAGCTCGACGAGTTTTACAGGTACTTTCGCATATCTGGGCTGGGACACTGCCAGGGAGGCACGGGGGCCAACTTTGTCGGCCACAAGAATGAATTCGCGACGGCGGGCTTCGACCCGGAGAGCAATATCCTGGCTGCCCTTGTCAGGTGGGTTGAGGAGGGCACTGGCCCCGAGTCGATTCTCGGGACACAGTTTGCCGGCGGGGCCAGAGATGGAGAGGTGCTGGCCCGGAGGAGACACTGCAAATACCCTCTGAAGAACCAGTACAGCGGCAGTGGAGATTCCAAGCTACCCGAGAGCTGGAAGTGTATCTAGATTTACATATTCCAGTTCGAGCCGACCATGTTGCCAGGTTCGCCACCAAGCACCGCAAGGGCGGAGGGCCGACCAAGTTGTTTCCTCCAAGGATGAGAGGCTTCAACTACCGCAGTCCTGGCCGCAAATATGGACCAAGAGAAGCTCGAGTAAATGTACAGCCAGATGGCCGATATGCTGCTCTAGCTGGCCAATTGCAACCGTTCCTAGATTTTGGATGTCTTGAGAAGTGGAACGAGGACTAGGTTTGAGGGCATGTCTGCCTTTGTTTACTATAGACATGGTGTATCCAGCTCTTGAAGTTGAAGTTTGGTTTCAAACTAGGTCGTAGATGCTTGTTAGCCAGCCGTACGAGGAGCGCACAAGGATTCAATCGTATCGTATCGACCCCATCAACGACCCATCTTATTCAAGATGTAACCTGGAAGCACTAGAGCACCATGAAGAAGATGGAGATCTTCTGGGAACGGGCAAGGTTCGAGAACAGCCCAGAGCAGCCCCTCCGGACCGAGACTTTCCTACGCCCGTACGCCGCTCTCGAGTCGGCCAACCGAGGTATCATTGAGGTGCCGTCGCGATACGAGGGTCCCATCCGTGCCTTTGACGCCCATGGGGGCCCACGCAGCCCCTTGGCGAGCCGGGCTTGATTCGTCGGCCGCGAGTCAAGAAGCTTCGATTGTCGACGACGCTATATTGCGGCCAGTATATGGGCCGGTAAACTCTAAACAGGGTGGTTGGTGCGTGAAATGAGAGCTGCCGTATCCGTAATTCCGAGGGCAGTTCAACCGCTCCCCCGCAGAGTTATACTGCCGAGGCCGTATATGCATCGTTGCACGTTTACATCATTCAAGGTTTGTTGCATCGGCTTATAGTCTACTCGGCATTGCTCCGCTGCTTCGGCCAATCAAGCGTGGTTTGGGCAATACGACGACTTACTCGTAAGATGGCTTCATCTATTTCGGCATTTGATTTTGGCGTTCCTAGCAGTATATTCCTTATCTACCACGTCCTTGTTCGTGTTATACTAGACCAAATATGAGTTGAGGCTGCAAGCTTCTACGGCATAACTCCTCTTGGCTTCTACTGGGGTCGACCGGCGAGCATGTGAAATGTTTACCGCCTGCCTCCACGTCTCCAGCCTTGGTCGCATGACTCCCAGTTCCGATTACTGCAGTCAACCTTGGAAATTGACTCATTCGTAGGGGAACTGTTTATAAATGGTCATCAGCCCTCGTGTTCCCGGTTTTACTAGACACATGTATTGGGCTATTCCACCTCAGGGAGTGTCATTGCCATATTTTCTTTCCACACCACTCAACAACAAGCAGCCACCATGCGCGGCCTCTCGGCTATCTCGGCCGCCTTCTGTCTCCTGCTATGGCCCAGCACAGTTGTTGCTCCTCCGCCGGAGGTAGTGAGACGTCCACATGACATGCCAGGAAACCCCAGACCGGAACGACCGGTTGGGGGACATTGGGATCATGTACAGCCAGAATCCGAGACTTCGATTGATACGGGCCGTGGTTCAAACCCCGAAGTCCAGCCAGATACACCGATCGATACGGGTCATGTTTCAGACCCCGAGGTCAAGCCAGATGCTCCGATATATGCCCAAGTTGATAGGAGCAAGAAGAAGCGCCCGGTGGAACAACCGACCGAACAGACAAACCAGTTACCGGACGTGCCGCCGCCAGTACCACCAAAATCTCGAGGGCGAATCGAGTACAGGGAAGAAAACGGGAGGCTAGTCGAGATCACGAAATACGAGAACAAGCCGGATCAACGCAAAATTCTGCCTTCAAGGCCCGAAGACTACATGAGCGACCCCACACGAAGGTGGTACGAGATAAATCCCGAGACGGGGGCTTGGCATAGATGCAAGTTCGAGACCGAGGGTCCGAACAAGGGTCAGATTGTCCGCGCGAAACAAGCAACCTGGACCCCCCCGGAGGCTACGAGCCAAGGGACATCTAGCACGCAACCAAGGGGAAAGCTCGCCCTAGAAGACGGAAGCTTCGTTGAATATACGAAAGACGCCCAAGGAAAATATCATCTCGTCAACAATCCGGTTAACAAGTATTCAATATTGGGCGATAAGTTGGTAGAATGGACCGAAGATGGTGACGATTACAAGGTTTTCGGGCAGTTCAAGGACCCGAGCCTTCCCCAGGAAGGAGACAAGGCACAATCAAGGGAGGGGACCAAGGATACGGCCTCCGGGGAGCCGCCAAGTGAAGAGGACAAGGCCATTTTGGAGGCCATTCGTTCGATAAAGGACTACCGCCATTTCAAAAGCATTGAAGAGGTGAAGAGCGAGTTGCGGGAAGTTTACGATATTGTAAAGGAAATCGTACGGCGCGACAAGGAGGAGGAGGAATCTGACTAGGGTTCGTTGTGGGAATAGTGGCTGTCCTTTTAGACGGCAACAACGGCTTCCGCAGTAACAGTTCGTTTCTATTCTCTTTAGCTTAGCAATGAACAGCATCAACCCTATAGCGCGTATAAGTGTACAGCGCCTCCTAGTTGATCTCTGACAAGTAATACGGCCATATGTCAGACAACAGCAGGGCACGCGCCCAAGGACCTCCTGCCTGGACCTTGATCACCCAGACCACATGATCAACGCTCGTCATGCAGATATCCTATAGCTACGTGTCCCTATTGCGAGCATGGGGCACTGTGATTGGAAAAATGGAGCCAGAGCGAAGTAGGCATCGTGATGCGTTGGAAGAAGCTGGAAGAACCGCATGACTCAATTTAGAGCCCGTAAAGGTCATGCCTGTGCAAGAGTCATGCCTGTGGAGCAACTTATCTTGGAGGACTATCCTGTAAAGCAAGCAGCAGCCAATAGGTTGAGTTGGGATTTCGGTAGACCGGATGCCACGTCCCGGTAGAGCATCATGATCAGTGGAATATACTCTACGTATTAAGCGTGTGGAGCTACAAACTATTACATCTTGGGGACAGGCCCTGTAGCGCGCATAGGGCAGTCATATATAGAGTTTTAAGGTTTAGTGGACCGAAACCAATATTTCCCTACAAGTAGGGGTCTATACGAAAATGAGCTTATTTCTGCATGAAGCGCCCAGACCGTTATCAAAAGCTCATGCAAACCAAGTCTATGTGGCGGAAATGGTTCAGTGAAAGTGCAACAATGGGTATTGTAAAGGGCCAAGGTGGTCCAAGACATGCTACATTTATATACAACTTGTAGAACTTGTCATTCACCCCTCTCATACCTACTCACCCTTCAACTCATCCCCCCTTCAGAATGATGCTAAGTGTTCTCGTTGTCTTCGTCTTTACCGTTGGTGTTGCCTGCGACGGTGCGCAAGGCATAGACAACCCGGGTAGCGACGACTCAAAGAAATGGATCGACTTGAATACCGAGGCCACAAAACACTCGATTGACCACTGGACGGGTTATTTCTCAGACAAATATGTTAAAAGACGCCAATTCAAGTTTGGAAGAGACGCTCCCAACTTCAAGAATACTTCAGAATCGTGGGGAGACTGTATCCTCAATTGTGATGGCATCGACGTCGAGACCACGGCAACACTCTTACCAGACAACATAGTGCCGTTCATCAACGTGGTTGAGCAGACTCTTTACGAGGAAACAGACTTCACACCCGACCCTAGGGATCTGACCAGGCAGTTGAGCAAGATCACGTACAGCTCCGTCACAGACGGCTGGACTGCTTCGGCAAGTCTCGGCACTGGCTTCAACGAGCCCATCCTTGTCTCGGCGTCTGTTTCCCATTCCCAATCATCAACTTCGGGACAGCAGACATCGGAGTCGACGACCTTGTACACCAAATGTCGCCCCTATCATACTTGTTATGTTAAAGCCTTGACAGCCTATCTCACGTTGAACGGAACTTGCGAATACGAGTATGAGAAGGAATGCAAGTCGGGTGGGGATGTGATTGAGCACAAGGACGCCTGCTGGGAATACGAATGGTACGAGTTTGGGTGCTCGCTTTACGGCACCATCCATGACAGATATTGCCACCGAAACAAGGAACGATTGCCTTGTTCGGTGACGATTCCGGTCATGAATGGAGACAGGCCTTGGACGCACGAAATCTCCACCACGACTTGGGCAACCCCCTGGGCTCGCAGCTTGGACCGCGAGGGATTGTGCATCCTGGACCCGACAGGCTGGCGCTACAACCTGACGTCGGAGAATTACGTCGTCGACGGAGTAGAGCGCGAGCCCGTCGAGTTGGGTTTCCCCAAGCCGGTTGACCTCGCCAACTGTCCAAAACCGGCATCCAGCCAGCCGCCAGTTGCGGCTGCCGACGAGTATGAACTGGCGGACCCCAGGCTGGGCGGTCATGAATACAACCGATACGATACAGACGCACCATTGGCGACGAGTACAGCGACAAGCCCGCCGTCTACTGCGCCCGCACAACCCGAAGATGGAGACTATGAAGACTCGACGCAGTCGGTCCCTATAGCTGTAGGAGAAGTGGATGGATATTGCATTCTCGATGATACCCGCCTCTGGGACCCGAAAACAAACAGGTATTCGGAGGACCAGACAAACAGAAAATTCGAGTTCAAGGAGGGCGCCCCTCGGCCAGAGGAACGCGAAAAGTGGTGCACCAAAGCTACGACAAACCCGTCGTCCACCAACGAGCACGGCGTAGAGTGGGAGCTGCATAATCCGCCTACTCGCCGCTGCAAAAAGGGTGAGCCTTTCAAGCTCAAGTTTCGGGTGATTGCACGGACTAGAGCGCACGAAGCCATCAAAATCGTGGGCGAGGGCGAGGCCTTGGGCAACTGGGACGAAGCCAAGGCTATAGAGTTGACACAGGCTGGCAACAGAACTGCCCCGTATGACAAAACAGAAGGCAAATTAACTCTATGGAGTACGGCCGTGAGACTCGAAGACGGTAAGCGCATCGAGTACAAATACATCAGGGTTGGCAAGGAGAGAAACGAAGACAGGGGGAAAACGGACAAGCACACTTTGGAGGTTTCCTGTGAGAAAAAGGTCAAGTGGGACTCGTGGCAGAGGTCGAACCACATATAGGCATCTCTTGATGGAACCATCAGAAGATGGGGGCATGGGCAGTGGTGACGCCGCAAGTGCCCGCTACAACTGCAAGTCAAGACTCTTGAGGAGAGACGAGGGATGATATATATATACGCGAGGACTGAATGAGACATTTTCTACATTTAGTTTAAAGATTCGAGGTGACGAGTGTTGCTGACGCGGCCATTGTGGGGGGGGGGGGGATGGCCGAAGTTTAGGGAACCCTGTTTCTATTCAGATGCAAGGAGTGGACGACGCAGCGCGAAATCATGCTCCGGTGCTTACGAATAAGATGGCAAACTTGTCCTTCTTTCTGGGGGGGTAAGGCGGCGTCTGACGACGAAAAGTGGAAACTGAACATAAAGGCTACGCATACCAAAATTCAATTCGCGGTGGCAACAAAACGGCTCGACATGGAACGGCGAGCAGACATGTATTGACTAGACAACGAAACTAACATTCAATCCGCCAAGGGTAGGACGCTGACTTGGTGAAACTGGCCCCCAGAAACTGGCCCCCAAGTGGGCCTGTTATAGAAGCATCGACCGAGGCTGGACAAGGAGCGAGAAGAACCGGGGGCCCCAGGTGGCATAAAGCAATGGACTGTAACCGCAGATGACTTGGCCAAGTGGCCCTATAAGGGATTCCCACCGGGCACAATACGAATACAGTCGCTAATAGAAAGCCATGCAAGAAGCTTTGTGTACCCAAGCTGGTGCTTCGTGAGTGCGACTTTATTGTATATTCTGCCTAACCCGCCATGTCCCGCCGGTGCCGAGATCCATCGGCCCGAGAGTCCAAAAGCCGGCAAGTGTATCTCGGGATGAAGCCTGCCTGGTCACGGCCGCAGGGAACCACCTTTAATACGAAAGGTTGTCAAGTGGGAGGATTCCGAGCAAAAGTCCCGAGTCGTACTCGGAGAGGCCAAGGTCAAGGCATAGCTCGGCCTTGATCGCGGCTTGCCAGCCAAGTAGCCCGGCTTGGTCTCACGCTGGCTACAACCCAGACCCAAGCATAGGCCGAATCCTTCCTTTCACGTTGCCGCAACAAACTGCGGTGGGTGTTGAAGCCGGCTATTCCTGATCTATCATTGCCACTCCGTACTCAGGGCGTCAGTCGAAACTCGGCCATCCCATCGGCTCGCTCCTACTTGTTTTTTTCACAAAGGTGGGGTTTACGCTGTTACTGCCTACAAGAGCCATCTCCAATTCGTCGAGGTCAAGGATATCATTGGCGGAGAAATACACCGCACTTGGTGATGAGTCAGTTGGCACCTTGGTAATTCCAGCTGCCAAATACCGGAGATGCCCCTATTTTGCCTAGTGAAGCGGCATTTAATAGTGTCCGAGTACAGAGTTGCATTGATCAGGATGCAGGCATCGGTAGATACCGGGCTGTCAGAGTTGCTGCAGTCGTAATGTCAAGTCACCTGGAACGATTCATTGTAGAGCGGTGTAGCTACCATCTTAATATAAGCCGACGTTGCTACATGGGATTTGTATGCTCTTTGAGATGTAGACAAAACTCTATATTAAACTTGGCCAACTGTTTTGCTTTGGGGAAACCTAGCATTGGACCATATTCTAGACACATGTCGTGCAACGTCTCCGACCGGACAGGCCTGCCGCATGACGAAGAGGCCACGTTAATTTATGCAACGTTCTCGGTGCTTAATATAAAATGCCACTTCATATACAGAGGGGCCTTTCAAGGGTTATGACTTCATGTTGGTACAGTGGCTTACAGGGAAGCTGTCGGGTCATGACCTTGAAGTGCGCCTCCTCGGTAAAGGTTGGATGGTATTTCTTATACGAGCTGATGATGCATAAATGCCTCTCCGCGGCTTACACCGCCGACATGAGTTTCCAGTTTTCCGTACGTACTATACTCACATTCTGAAGAGGACGCAGAGTTTACAAGTATAAAAGACTTGACCATCATCTGTGCAATCGTTTGTTAACCCAAGCCGAGAACCCTTTTACATCATCTTGTTGCTTTATCCAAAGACTCTTTACCCGTCTGTGTCAACACTCCCAACATGAAGGCAGTCACCGCTAGCATCATCCTTGCCTGCGCTCATGGCGCCTTTGCCGCTCCTCCTCCCGGAACTGCCTCTCCTCAGTTCCCAGGGTGCCAGGCCGACACATGCTACGGCGGCATTGACAAGGCTTTCAACGGCGACAAGGCCCTGATTACTGCCTATTGCAAGCTGTACTCGACTTCGGAGAACTTCTCTCAGCGATTTACCGATTCCATCATCAGCGACTGTGCGGAAAAGGCGCTCGATATCGACCCGTCAGGCGCAATCCGAAGGCCCATTCGCGGCAAGGACATCGCGAAGCAATGCCAATGCGCCTCGGGTGACGACTCGTCCTGCCAAGACGACAAGTGCTACAAGACCATGTTGGGAGTCTTCCGCAGAAACAAAGACCAAATGTCGGCCTATTGCTCGCTCAAGGGGACCCCGGACCGCGGCGAAATCGAAGACAAGCTTTATGGTTTCAGCACTTGTGTGAAAGAGTTTAGCGCGTCCTGGGGCTCGGGCACCGAGATTGATTACCCTGCCATTGGCACGGCTTGCGACTGTGTCGGTCGGGGGGATTAGCGAGACCGACCCTAGTTTTGCGAACAATATGACCACAAAGTAGCATACGGCACCGCAATACATTGAGTGTAATACACGCACTTCCGTATTATAGCAATACATGGCGCGAAACATGATGTCACTGCAACATACTATGAGACTTCAAGGAGCACAAGCACTATAAAACCAGAAAGTGAAGAACGGGGGTCAATGATTGAGTTGCTAATCTTCTCAAGGACCCCCCTAGTTAGCTTTAAGTTAAAGTTGTGCAGTAACCCTCAAGGACCCTCCCGCTGCCGCTGGCGTTAGACTTGTAGCCATAAGTTTGGCAACGGCGAGCCCGCGCCGAGGAACCTCTTCGCGGACCTCCAAGCCTACAGTCAAAGGCTCGACAAGCTTCTCGACTCGAGCCAAGATGGAATTTCTCGGGGCAACGACATTGTGTCTGACGCTGGAGGCACCATTTGTACGAAGCAGAGGTCCCTGGACAGTAGAAGTAGACAGCAGGCTCGGCTAACATCGCGAGAGTCCTTCAACGACGCCAAGCGCCCACAGACACCAATACTTTCTATCAAGGGACAAGCATCCGGAAAGAAGCCCGCCGCCCAGCCACGTCTCTTGCAGCGTTCCGTCAGGGACCCTCCAAGCCCATAGCTTCCTCCACGGCAGCCCACAAAGCCGCTTTGCGCCTGCTCAATGCACCCGTGGGCCGCGACGCACCTCCCGTCTCGTCGTCTGGGCCGTCAGCATGCCGGTCCGTCGAGCGTCTACCGCGGCCCCAGCTTCTCCAGCACCCGTGGCCCTTGCTCGTCCCACTCGGCCTTGGTCACCCACATGCTCTCATTGTCCGCCATGATGTTGGCAAGCACCGCGCCGCCAAGGAACACCATGTGTCTACGCCGCGGCGGGTCCTCTATCCGCACCTTGAACTTGCTCAGCCGCTCCGGGTTGCCCTGCAGGGCCCGCGTCAACCACAGCTGCTTCAGCTCCTTCTCCAGCCGCGATGGCAGGCCCGGATACATGCTGCTCCCGCCCGACAGCACGATTGCCTTGAAGAGCGACGAGCGAATGTCCACATCGGCCGACTGGATCGTGTTGAACAGGAACTCGCCCAGCCCCGGCGATTCACTGTCGACGAGGTGCGGCTGGAACAGGCACTCGGGTGCCTCGAAGCGCTCGCTTCCCACGCGGACGACGCGCCCGTCCGGCAGCGTGTAGTTTTCCACCAGAACTGTCGTGTCCTCGCTGAGCCGCTTGTCCAACTCGAGATCGTACGATACGTAGCATAGCTTCTCTTTGATCTGGCGGACCGTCTCGAAGTCGGCGGTACGGTTCAGAGCATAGCCGCGGCGCAAGAGCAGTTTTATCAGGTTGCGCGTGACATCGCGGCCGGCGACGTCGAGCCTCTTGGTGAGGTGGTTGAGGACAACCGACTCGTAGACGGGGACAATGTGCGTGACGCCATCGCCAGAGTCGACGACGACTCCCGAACTCAGACCTGCCGATGAGTCAATGTTTGATTCTTGGCGCGAGTGCGAGCCCCTCGGACGGATAGACGTCACACAACTCACCCTGCGCGTACAGGGCCAAAACAGCCTGGATGGCGACATAGACGCCCCCAAAGCCGTAGCGATCAAACATGACCTCGCACATCTGCTCCCTGTTCCTGAGCGGGTTCATGGGCGGCTCCGTCAGCAGGATCTTTTGGCCGTTGGTGTCGATCTTGAGCTTCTCGTTGAAGGTGTAGTCCCAGAGGTGCTGCATGTCGTCCCACTTCTTGACAATGCCGTTCTCCATGGGGTAGCTGATCTGCAGCATGGTGCGCGCAGCGGCGGCCTCGTCGCCGCACATGATGTCCTTGATGACCACATCGCTGTCCGTCTTCTCCTCGGATCGGAGGATGGGCCGGCCGACAATGGACGGGTACTGGTGCTCGGGGAAGTTTTGCGCCGCGTAGCCGACCTTGAGGAAGCCGGTGCCGCCGTCGAGAACTGCATCAAGGGCCAGATCGTCAGCTGCCGGAAGCTTACGCGTGCGTGACAAAGGCGGGGTCGTGGAGCAGCAGCGGAAGGGCAGAGAAGCGACATACCAATGGGTGGTGGATTGCCCATGATTGCTGGGAAATGGGCCACGGGGAGCCTGGATGAACAGCGCCGACGGAGCCAATGGCGGTGTTTTGGTCGGCGTCGAAGCAGCTCCGAGGCAGGATGGCGTCCGTCGGCGTCGGCGAGAGGTGGATGGAGACGAGCAGTGGTTGATGTGGGGTTGTTTGCCTCGTCGTCGTCAGTGCCTCCCCCAGTGCCAGCCAGCATCACGTGATGCCCCCGCCAGTGCACGCCCGGTCACAGAACGTCACCCCTGGGATGGTCAACCCCCGAGACGGCGGATACATGGACACCGTCAGCGAATGCGTGACCAGAGCACCTACGCATAAGAGCAACACAATGGCGGCAGCAACGCCCACGGGCCGCAGCAGCATGAGAGTCCTGCTCCTCAACCCAAACTCGTCCACCACCATGACCCAGTCCATGGCGCTCGCAGCACGGGCAACTCCGGTTTCGCAGGTACGCCGGCAGCAAACCAACCAGAAAGCCCCCCATACTCTGACTCTCGAGTCTTGACCCAGCATCTCCAAATCGACACCTACACTGCCCCCGCCAATGCGCCGACTAGCATCAATGATGACGAGGGCATCCGTGCCAGCACACTCGCCGTCCAGGGCCATGTAGGCAGCATCAACCTGGACGACTACGATGCCGTGCTTGTTGCCTGCTTCAGCGTCCACAGCCTCGTCGCCCAGCTGTCGGGCCGCCATCCTCGCCTTGCCGTCACGGGCATATTCGAGGCCAGCATCCTGTCCGCCCTGTCCCTCATTTCCCGCGGTTCCACTGGAGAGCAGTGGGGTATTGTCACGACGGGCGAGTTCTGGGAGAAGCACCTCGCAGACGGCGTTGGCGAGTTTCTCGGCCGCGACGGCAGCGCCAAGGATCGCAGATTCTGCGGCGTCTACTCCACCGGCCTTACCGCCGGCGACTTCCACACCGTTTCGCCAGCAGAAACCCAGGCCAAGCTCAGGGGGGCCACGACACGGCTCCTCGGCGCCGGCAATGTGACGTGCGTCGTCATGGGCTGCGGCGGTATGGCTGGCCTGGAGGGAACAATCCGCTCCGCCGCGGAAGACGCCTACGGCCACGAGCGAGCGGCTAGGCTCTTCGTCGTCGACGGCGTCAAGGCCGGCATCATACAGTTGCACCAGATCATCAACAGCAGAGACACGTTCCGTTGAATCGTATGCTTGCATCCAACCAGGAAGCAGTCCCTGAGCGAGACGAGTCCCAGTCTGCTCGCTAGTCCACGCGTCGAGTTCGACCCCAAACGTCATCCATGTCCTTCTTTCCGTGGGTCTCGGGCACCTTGAGCATGACAAACAGGGCCGACCCAGCGGCCAATGCGGCAAAGAGGAAAAAGGCCCAGCCATGGCCGCCGAGGGCATTGTTCAGCGCCGTATTGATGATGGGAAAGAACTGCGCGACGAGGAAGGTAGCCGTGAAGTTTGCCGCTAGGGCCCAGCTCTGCGTTGCGCCCACAGCCTCTTGGCCAACAAGCTCCGAGGCCAGGACAAAGGGCACGGGGCCGAGCCCAACGGCAAAGAAGCCGACAAAGCACAGCACCGCGACGACGGAGAGAACCTTGACGCCAAAGACGACGGAAAAGGCGAGGGCAAGAGCGCTGGTGCCCTGACCCAGAATGGAGAGAAGTAGACAGGCCTTGCGGCCGAGACGGTCCGGCAGAGGCGCGCAAGAAGCCGTCATGACGAGGTTGACGGCCGAAATGGCAATGGTCAGGAGAGTAGACGAGGTCGGGAACATGTCGGAGAAGAGAGAGACGGAATACATGATGACGGAGTTGATGCCGCAAATCTGCTGCGCAAACATGATGCCGACGACGGCGATGATGGCAGGTCGGTAGCGAGGGTCCTTGGCCACCTGGGCGAAGCCGAGGTGGGCCGGTGTCCTCGATGGGATGGACGAGGGGGGGGATGGCTCGGTTGATTCCGCCTCGGCCAGAAGGCCCTCTTGCTCAACGCTTCCCTCGGAGCCCCAAGTCTCCACCTCGGCCTGAATATCGGATCCCTTGCCCCGGATGCGCTGCATTGTTCTCTTTCCCCCGGCGATGTCTCCGTTATTGGCAAGCCACATGGGGCTCTCGGGCACACAAAGAAGGCCGACAGCCTGAAGGGCGGCGACGCACAGCCCGGCGCCGAGGATCCAGCGCCATGCATGGCCGTAGCTCAAAAAGTAGCCCAGAGTCTGCGTGAAGAGGATGCCGACGTTGATTGAGACCTGGGTCATGGCCCCAAACAGGCCCCTCTCGGTGGGAGGAGAGACCTCGCTGATGTAGAGGGGGACGATGACGGTGGAAGCGCCGGCGCCGAGGCCCGATATGAGACGGCCGAGGGACATGACCCAGACGCTGCCGGCGACAGCCTCGATGAGGGAGCCGACGGCATAGAGAATGGCCGTGTTGCGCATGAAAGAAAGACGGCCGCGCTTGGAGGACAGGGGCCCAGCAGCGAGAGCACCTGCAAGGGCGCCCAAGGTAAAGAGGGACGAGATGGTGGCATAGGCGGCCTCGTTCATGGGGATGCAGTCGGGGACGAGGCCGGGGGTCGGGCTCTTGGGATTCTTGTCGGGGCGCGACGAGGTGGCCCATGCCGAGAGGCGGGCAGCAACAGAGACGGACGTTTTGCGACAGGTGATGACATGTTGGGGGGCGTTGAGCTCGGCCTAGATGCGAGCCAGGTCGTCAGCTGATGATGGCGCCTCGGTGGAGGAAACGACGACTCACGAGGTGGAGGCCAAACTGCAGCGGGCCGAGCGTGGAGATTGCGACGACCAGCAGAAGGTAGGCGGTGACGTGGCGGAAGTTGCCAGTCATGGTGAGATGTCGCGAGGTGCAAGGCGATGCTGCGAAGCGAGGCTAGAAACACGGCAGGTGCTGTAATCTGATGGTTGAATGAGCTTGAGGCAATAGCGAGGGGGGGTCCTTGCATCGGGTATCATGCCGGGGCCCCACCCGGCTCGATTAGGCAGCCCCTAATCCCCACCAGAGAAGTACTGTACAGTACAGTACAGTACGTATGTATGTACAGAACATCGGAGGCTCTGACGTGTCGCCATGGCTCGCACTCGAGCGCAGGAACGCGCCGACCCAAGATGGCGCCATCTTCAACCTCAAGGTCTTGCCTTTCCATCCACTAAACGGCCGTAACTGACTAACATCAGCGAACAGGAGATGTCCAAATGGCAAGATTTGCAAACAAAGACACCAAACGACATCCTAGGGTTCACACTCGCTCGAGCCACAAAGCCTCCCATCCGCAAGTCAAAAACGACCCCGCCAAACCCAGGACAGTATCGAGGGATTAGAGAATCAGACTCCCAAACGCGCACCACCTTCTACGCCTCCCTCTCCGTCTCTATGCGAAGACCCGGGCGAGACCAATCCCATTGCTTATTGGGCAAGCCAGGGACACTGACCACGACGATACACCGACCACACTCTTGCGTGAATGAAGGCTGGAACAATTCCGTTGCCCTATTGGCTTAAAAAGCTCTCCCCGTTCGTTGGGGACTTTATTGCGGGAGACTAGTCGTTCTTAATAGCTACATACTATATATACTTCCCATTTCTAGCTACGAGGTAAAGTGTAGAGCGGCGGCGCTTAACATCGCGGATCGCCAGAACGCCTATAGCATAACCCTTGTAGTATGGGGCATTGCCGAACTCCTTCGTCTTATGAAGCGCGAGGACGAGGTCTATAGGCAGATCCTCGCCTTTTCTATCTTGTATGACCATTACACTATTAGGATTTACGGCCACTATCTAGTGATTTCTAAGAATAGTAATAAATACTATCGCTATCCGGTCTACTAATTCGACTTTACTACGCTAGATGGCAAGGATAAGTGGACTTTATACCGCTTTACTAGGAAAGTTTATAGTATCTAGATGCCACGGCGTTTTAAGAGAATTTGCTTAGCTATTAACTAGTTGCCATCTGACCTAAATTTCAATGTCTCGTTGCTGAAATAGGGCTTTCACCAAGCTTGGAACGCCAAGGCCTATCGCAGACCGATGTTGTTGACTCCACGCTGCCCGCAGAAGATGGTCAGTTAGGTAACGCCGGTGAAGACCAAGCTGGAGCAAAGAGGAGGAAGGGCAAGACCAGGAGATAGCTCAAGTATAGGCTTATGTATGCCAATGCAAGATATTATGGGGTTTATGTCTTCCCGTAGACCTTGATAGCTAACAGTGATGAGTGGCCTCTCTTTGCCCAAGGATAACGGCAGACTGTACGGCAGCGGCGAGAATGGGAGCTGTCACGGGGGCAGCCGGATGGGGCCTGAGGGGAGTGTCTTTCATCCGTGCCCGGGCAAGGTTCAACGCCCACGTTGCGGAGTCTGGCCGATTGCAAAGAGGAGGATGCTACGGACCCTGGAATCAAGGATAAGCCTTGGTGAGGCGGGACGAAGCCGGCTGGCTGTTTTCGGCGCCTGGGCATCAAGTGTTGCTTGAGCTTTGGACAGAGGTGTCATGCTGTCCCCGATGATGGATTCGCATCGCCTGCTTCCATCAGTCTCGAGGGTCGTCACGGAGAGGAATAGCTGCACTAGTCGGGAAGATTGGCTGGCATATCTGGTCAACAATTACAGCATTGCTCAGACCCTCAGCCTTGACATTGCTAGCGAATATTTGCCCCCAACACATGGCGTTAACATGACTATTAGGAGACTGTGTACAGCGCCGCTTGGTCCCTGATGGATACTCAGTTTTCCCATTGAGCTGGGCATTTCACCCGTAGCTAGGGCATAAGGACAGGATCTAGGTCGATTGAGGTATTTACATGTCAAACGGCTCTCTAGGTGAGCCAGGTCTCGGTCTGAAAATATCTTCTAGGGTCTTTTCCAAGTCGAAGTCACCCGTGGACGACGGTTTCGCCTTGTCGTCACTCGTGGACGACGGTTTCACCTTGTCACCCGTGGACGACGGCTTCACCTCGTCGTCACCCGAGGACAACGGCTTCACCTTGTCGTCACCCGTGGACGACGGCTTTACCTTATCACCCGTGGATAACGGGTTTACCTTATCGTCACCCGTGGACGACGGTTTTACCTTATCGTCACCCGTGGACGATGGCTTCACCTTATCGTCACTTATAGACGACGGTTTTACCTTATCGTTACCCGTGGACGACGGCTTCACCTTATCGTTACCCGTAGACGACGGTTTCACCTTATCACCCGTAGACGACGGTTTCACCTTGTTGTCACTAACCTCAAAGATGGTAATGCCGCCAAACGCCTCCAACTTATCCCTTCCATCCTTAGTCAGGCGTCTAATGTGCAGGTCCATAGTTAGTCAGTGCCCAATATGTACGGATTGCCTGTACTTACACAGGACCACATAACGTCTCGAATGTCCTGAGACAGAAGGTTTCCTTTCCGGTATCTGATTTTACGATTCTAGTCGAGTCAGTAACTTGGGGTCTATCCGGAACCATGCGACTAACTTCTTGACCTTCTCCTCATCATCAAAGTTGAGGTCCTCGTATTGGTATTTAACAGTCTGGCGAGCAGGGGCCTCGGCCTCTTCGGCCCGTGCTTGGAGCTGGGGGCCCTTGCTAGACACAGAACGGACAGGGCTGGAAAGGCCCAGGCCTGCGAGAGCAGCGAGCAAGAGAGCGTTCTTCATTTTGACGGTGGATTTGGTCGTCGAGTGAGCGTTAAAGTAGTAAGCAAAGTGAATGAGCGATATGGATGGTGGAAGTGAGTGAATGACGGGGATGGTGGAATGTCGAGGATGATATAGGAATGACAATTTAAAAGGAGGGACGGACCATGGGCCACTTGTAGTAAATCCACAGGTGCCATCTTACCACCGGCTGGCCTCTGTAACGAGTTACTTGAATCATTTTCATTGCATATACGTAAGTGAAAAAGTGCTATAGTGACGGCTTCGTAGAATCTGCGACACTCGACATGATTCCAGCTCTTGTTATTTTACCTAATTATATAGACACGCGCCCTCCGGCCTCACCCATTCTAGGCTCGGCCCCCGACAAAGACGGGATGTCCCCGAAATAGCAGGACCGCGGTAATCTGTCCGGGCTGTCTGAAGGACCAGCGAATCCAGCTGTCGTCACAGGTGGCGCAATTCTCGCCGAGAAAATCCATCCCACTGCCAGCAATATTTTTGTCCGTAGACTCTACGTGGCCCTGTGCATACATTCTACGCGGGTCAGAGTAGTTTTTAAACCTTGGAACCCTAAAGAAGAGTCATATTGTTACATATATGGCCATCTAATTACTTAATTAAAACGTTTTCTACTATGCACATGACTCTGCCCCGAATGCCTTGGCGAGTAGGAGAGACGTAATTACTATGGACCTTTGGCCCCCTTTCCTTCTAGATCGGGGCAATGAGGCGGGGCAAGAAGCATGAAGCCTCGCTTTTCTCAAGGCATTTCGCTCCTCGAGACATGGCCGCGAGTCGATCATGGCGGTGCGAAGTGGGCGAGCTTGTGGTTAGCGTTTCCGTTTTGGCAGCCATTGCAGGGCCAAGTCGATCAGGGGTACAATCGCAGTGCGTTCAAATGGCCCAGGGCTTTCCCCAGCAAGGGGCGTCCCGTGAAGCTGCCGTGAAGATGCACTACCGCTTGGCTGGGTGAAGGATTCCGGGCCAGATATCCCAATCGGCCAAACCCAGAGCCCCACGGCATAATCAGGACGAGTCCATTATAGGACAAAGTCGCATAAAAGCGCAACGTGAATATAGTAACTTGCCGTCTTATAGCGGCAAATTGTCGCAAATTGTCTACTGAAATAGCCGCTTAAACTATCGTCGGCGCACTCGGACCCCTTTTTAGCCAGGGACTTCTGGCTCTGCAGCTGGGCCACTGCACACAGGAGGTCCCTTCTTCTCTCCAAATTTGATAAACGGTTCGTCCCTAGAGGACATACCCCATAGCTCCACAATAAGAACCCATGCTGTTAAGCCAGTCGTAATTGAAATCAAGTCCAGAGATCGGAGGGAGTGTGCCAGGGGCAGGAAAAACATGACAATGGAAACGGCAACACGGTTGAACAGTCTATACCGCTTGGCCAGGCGAATGTCGCCAGGGGCTATATGGTCGTGGCATAGTGAGATGACTCCCATGCAGAGGTGAGTGATGGCCAAACCGTGGCAGTAGAAGAAGCGAACTCCGTCTCCGATGTGGGCCTCGGCGCGCTCGTGATAGGGGCTCGCCAGCCGCTCCGAGTCAGTAGCCGGGACGTCAGTAGCTAGGACAAGCGTCGACAGTGCCGATGTTGAGATGATATAGGCCATGACGAATGGGAGATGAACGATCCCCCATAGAGTAGCTGTAGCCAATTAGCAGAGATGTCATGTTTCGTCACCAAGTATAGTTAGCTACCTGCATTGGCAGAGCGACGAATCGCATGCTGGTTAATGTTGCCCGCGTCGATGTCGAAGTAGATCCAGTTGAATGTAAAGGCCTGGACCAAGCCTAGGACGGCTTTCCCTAGAAAGGCATTTACGCTGTAGCCCCCCTTGCTCTGGAACAGGATGCCCACAACCGAGTACCCTAGTATAAGGGAGACAAAGGCATTCATCCTCTCTACCCTATGCTCGATGCTGATGGCGGGGATGAACTCGAAGCAGCGGTTTAACCTCTTGATCAGCTTTGACTCGTCGCCCGTCTTAAGGCTGTACCTAAATAAACCGAAGAAAACCCCCTGGCCGTAAATATCGAGGAGAAGTGCCACCCAGGTGAGCCCGAGGCGTGATGGCATCTCGACGTGGATACTAGCAATCCAGAGTGCGGACGGAACGACGGCGCTGATGGCCAGGCATACCATGACACCTCTAATCATAGGCAGCAGATAGGCAATCAGAGCATAGTGTGCTGCGAACAGGAGCCGTACCGCAAGATAGAAGGAAACTAGTTGCGTATAGGTGTCTTGACTTTCATCCTCCGCAAAGCTGTTGGTCATGTTTGTAGTGAAGCTGGAAGCGGTTAGTTGTAGTTGTAGGCTAGGCAAGCATATGTGGATATACTTACGCCAAGAGGCACGCAATGGCAAATAGAATCTCCAACCGTGTAAGCAGGTCATCCGTTTCGAACCAGTTCAAGGCCGACGTGATGTCCGTCCAGATCTTCCACGACATAATAAACGTAATGGAGAAGCGGAGCAGCTCATGGCCATTGGGCTCTTCCGACATGTGCTCGCCATTGCTATGAATGATGCCGACTGTCTCTAGGGTTAGACACGGGTTTCGATGGGAAACAAGAGTGGTCAAAGGCCTCACCATAGAGAAGGTCAAAGAACAACTCGACGGCCATGATCTCGGTTGGCTCCGAGGTTCGCCAAAGCAGGTTTTGGTGAAACCACTGCCTGACGACGGGCTTCTTGAAAAGCCTAATGGTCGAAGGCTGCCTGTTGCTTCGGCCCTGGACCTCGACAGCCACGTTTTCGGCATTGGGCTCTCCCGAGGGCTCCGCACTAGTCCCTCCTTTGTCGTAGGTGCGAAGGTTGGCGTTGAACCCAAACTTGCCAAGATTGACGTCTAGTCCGGATGTCCGAGTCGACAATCGTTCTAGATCCCGGGTGACCGAGTTCAGCTGCTGTACGACATGCTCGCACTCGTCAAAGGTCGGGTCGGGGCGTTCTCGCAACTGCGCACGGCGGGATTCGAAATGCTCCCGCAGCTGCTGGAGGTGGCCCATGTGCTCGGCCGAGCCGTGGACGACGTGCTCGACCTCGGCCTGGGGCCCGTCGCTGTTTGGATCTTCCCGTCGCTGCCTGTGGATGTCCTTTGCGGAGGATACGAGGACCTTGTTGCCATTGGGTAGGGTCAGTAGTTGCCCAGGGGGCCGGGGAGCTGATTTGGGGGTTGTGGACATGACGGAGAGTGGGATATTCTTTCCCCAAGGGCCAAGACTATGCCGTGGTTAAGGAAGAAACAAATATGTTAACAAATGTGTTAGCAGGAGCCCGTTGCAGGTGCGGGGTTTAAGTACAAGGCAACGAGGCATGACATGTCCCTGCTTTGAGCTTAGTGGCGCGTCTAACAAAAGTAACTCGATAGGCCAGTCGCGTGGGTTGGTTAAACCAAATTCGTACATGTCCTCTGCATCCCCTTCCGGCGTGCTGGACGCATGGCGGCGCTACGGGGCCGCATTGTGACACGGATACCCATATCTCTAAAACCATACGGGATCCGAGACCATGAATAAGATGCGCGCCATTCAAGCGCTCAACAAGAAAGAGATCAAGTACGAGGACCAGCGGAGCACCGACCGAGCTGAATGTGCTTCCTGATGTGTCGGTGGCGGACGAGGCCAGGGCGTGCGGCAGTACGGACATGTACGAGACCATTATGCGTCAGCCAGTGAAATAAGGCAGAGCTTCATGTCCTCGGTGCCGCCCGAGCTCTGACGGGGTGCAGTTGGATTAAAGTCCAACAAACCGGGCTTGTTTCCATGGCGCCGATGGATATAAATCAGGTATATATATTAGTGATGGAAAGCGCCAGTCGGGCGGGATATGTCGCCGCCCTCGGCAGAATAGTTTCTACGCGCTTTTAATATATTATATACTTATAATACTCCTGGTCAATACTGCCGAGAGCGGTGAGATGGGCCACCTCTGTGCTGATAGGGGGGGGAGCTGTATGGGAATTGCAAACCCTCGACTAACAATACCTTCCCGCGACCAACCAACACGCACCCACACAAGCCACCCCTCACGCGTCAGCATGACCAGATTTCAGGACAACAATCATATCGTCATCGTCGGTGCAGGATGCATTGGCCTCTCCACGGCCTACAATCTCGCCAAACTGTCCTCGCCCTCGTCGCCAAAGGCCCAGATTATCATCATCGACGCATTTGACAGGCCCTTTGCAGCCGCGTCGTCAACATGCACAGGTTGTTTCCATTACGCCTTCCCAGAGCCGCACTACGCTCCTCTTCTGCCTCTTGGCAAGTACTCCTTTGATCTGTGGGCGGCCGAGGCAAAAAATGCAGAGTTCAGGGCAGCCACGGGCTACAGGGCACAATCTTGTTTTGGGATAGACCCGGGCAGTGGTCAAGGGCTCGAGAAGCTTCCGGATTGGCTGCACACGGAGCCCTCGTGGGATGTCGACACCAATGTTCTGGGAACTCATTCTGCTACCGTGTGAGTGTTGCTGACATGAATATCCTGTCGACCCTCACCACTGACAGTTCCAAAGCAACCCACTCGGCCTCGGCAAATGGCTCGCCCGTCAATGCCTTGACATGGGCGTAGAATTCCGAACTGGCTGGAAAGTGGTGGGTGTCAACCTGTCGGCTGAAAACAAGGTGCAAGCCGTGACTTGCTCGAAAGAGGATCAGACCATGACACGCATCGACTGCAAGCAACTGCTCCTGGCTTGCGGGCCGTGGACGCCGACTGTTTACGAAAGGCTGTTTCCTTGTTCCACAATCCATCTTCAATGGACAACCAACGCCGGAGACTGGATTCTGTGCAAGAATCCGTGCCTGACAACACAGGGCAGTGTGGCCTTTGTCTCCTTTGACCGTCTGATGGGCGAAAAGTTTGAGTTTGCCGGCCGCAATGACGGAACCATCTGGGTCTGTGGACGGAGAAATCTCACTGCCGCTCTTCCATGGCCTGGTCAACTGGACACGCCAGACGCAAAAGCAAGTCGTCCAAGAGCTGCGTGGTCGCGCTCGAGAATGGCTGAACTGGGGATGCAACTGTGCTGAAAAGCATGCTGATGAGTTGCAGGTAGTGGGCCAAGGTCGAGCCTTCAGACCTGCAACAAAGTCTGGACTCCCAATCATGTCAGAAGTTCCGCCATCCGACCTCAGTACTACCAGGGGAGCCGAGCATGGCCAAGCTGCGACAGGCTCAAGTCAGGTGTTTGTCTGTTGGGGGCATGGCTCGTGGGGTTTGACCTTGGGAATGGGGAGCGGGAGGCTCATGGGCCAGCTCATGCGTGGCGAGAAGCCGGACATGAGCCTGTCTCACTTTTCCTTGAGCCAGAACAGCAGTACACGGAATGGTTGGTAGAGTCGAAGTGAGATTTCCTAGGACTTACATGACGGGTGGCGTTTGGGGGCTGGCCTCGAGCGTTGCTCGCAGTAATTGCTCCGCATCCAGGGCATCATCAAATTTCCGCAAGAGAGTTGCCCGAGTATTCGACTGATGATTTGCCGAGGTAGCTTTCAGATATGGCTGTCAAGAGCGTTTCTTACACAACCCATCGATTGGATCCCTGGCGACCCCAAGTCTGCGCGTCTCAATGGTTATGCTCCATTATGTGTAAACTACTGGGGTATAGCTGCACCGAAGAGAGCGCGAGGTGACAAACTGTCCATGGTCGTAGAAGATGACAACTCTTGATTTAGTTTGAAAGGAGAAGGATGAGCATTTTACTCGTGTCGGAGACCAGGACGATGGCTGATGCCACGATTGCCGCCCCCCACGGCCGATACTCTGTCGGTAGCCACAAGAAGTTTTGTCCGTTGAATGTAATCCAATCGCGGTTAGGGCTCAATCCAAAGTCAGAATCATGGCTACTCAAGGGGTTCCCTGGCAAGACGAAAGTGAAGGACCCTGAAGCCGTATGGAGCGGGATGTTGGCGGGTTCTCGAGCCTCAGGCACCTCGGCATGGATTTCCTGTACAAACTCGCCTGTATCCGTTCGCCATATCCGGATAGTGTCGTCCATGTCTCGCGATGCGACGAGCGTCGAGTCGTGTGAGAAAAAAACCAGATTGTGTTGCCGGCGCACGTCGGGCCCTGACATGTGGAGTTTCCTGGTGCAAACTACCGTATCAGTGCGCCAGAGCTGCACTGAGCCATCCTTCAGGCCCAACGCAAGGAGCGATGAGTCGTGGCAGAAAGCAACCGACATGGGTTCCATGTCAAACATGAGTTTCCGGACGCACTCCCCCGTATCCACGCGGTGGAGTCGGACTATCCTTCCATCTGCAATCGACGCAACAAGTGACGAGTCGTGAGACATGGCCACAATGGGAGAGACCGTCTCCTGGTCTTCGTCGACGCCCATGGCCGGATCGACGCGCCAAACCCGAACCGTCCCGTCGCGCGAGGCCGACGCGATGAGCGAAGAATCGTGCGAGAAGGCCATGGAAACAATGTTGCCGCCATGGCCTCGAAGTTCCTGGACACGCTCGCCTGTGTCGAGGCGCCAGAGCTGGATGGCATCGTCCATGCAGACGCTTAATGCGACGAGCGACGAGTCGCGTGAGAGGGCCATTGACAGAACGGCCCTTTTCTGAGTTTCAAACTCGCCGACACATTCGCCCGTGTCGACGCACCAGAGGCGGACCGCGCTGTCGCGGGAGAGGGTGACGAGGAGCGACGAATCGTGCGAGAAGGCGACCAAATGAAGCGGCTGGCGATGGACCTCGAGTTCCCCAAGGCATTCGCTTGTATCGACACGCCAGAGCTGGACCGTGCCGTTGCGCGACGAGGCCCAGGCAAGGAGAGCCGAGTCGTGCGACAAGGTCAGAGAGCTCCCGGAGCTGCTCGTGCTGATGCCCGCTCGTTGGTCCGCATACACGCCCGTCACGATGCGACTGAAGGTTGGGGCGACGCTATCGCTCCAGGTCTGGGCAACGACCATGGAGCCCTGAGAGAGGACGAAAGCAGCGTCGGTGATGCCAGAGTTGTCAGGGCGACACTCGGTTGAGTCGACGCAGTGGCCCGAGTCGACGCTCCATAGCCGGACCACGTCCTTGGACCACGTCACGACGTGCTGCGAGTGGCGTGAAAAGGCCAACAAGTCGACGGGTGCGTTGCTGGCCCCGAATTCCTGGACGCACTCGCCGGTATCGGTGCTCCAAAGCCGAACCTTGCCGCAGGCCGGGGCGGATGCGACGAGCGACGAGTCGTGCGAGAAGGCAACCAGCCAGGCCTCGGAGCCATGGCCCTCGAGACGCAGCATACAGTTGCTCCCCGTCTCGGGCTTGCGGCGCGTCCACTCGGACAAGTCGTGCTCGAACGTCTCTCTGATGACGCTTCTGCTCGGAGCAAAGGCAAGCATCGAGTAATAGACCTGAAGAGGCGCCGATGCAATGATGGAGGAGTTGCTCTGAAGAATCCCCAACGCATCTTCCAGGAAGCCACCGAGCTCGCCGGCCTGCGGTAGAGACATCAGACGACGAGATGCAGCTTTGGGTGCGGCATCATGTTACCTGGACAAGAGCCTGCAGATTCTTGATGATCCTCACGCTCTCCGGCGCCCTCCGCATCAAGCTCATGGCCTCGACCCACTGCAGAAAGTTGCGCCTCAGAAAGCCGTATACCTCATCATGGCATAGATGGCCTATGCCATCCCGTGCTCCCTCGAGGTGGAAGGCCCAGTTCAGGCAAGCATACTGAAGTTCGGGCGGAATGATGCTGTCGACCTTTTGCTTATCCATGATGGAATCCCGCAAGCCGAGTCCAACTAGGCCGCAAATGTCCTTTTTAAGAGTCTCCGTCATGACACGCAAACAGCCAGTCGCCATGGTCCGGTGGGCCAACTTTTCGTCCACCCAAAAACGACTCTTGTCAGGGTTAAGCAGGAAGTCGTGGAAGGACATGTGCAGCAGCCTCACAGGAGACAGGTCCGATCGTGGGATGCTCAGGACCGAGTGAAGCATGGATAGCTGGCTTCTGATGGTGCCGAGG
Source organism: Ophiocordyceps robertsii (assembly GCA_027405785.1). Lineage (NCBI taxonomy): Eukaryota > Fungi > Ascomycota > Sordariomycetes > Hypocreales > Ophiocordycipitaceae > Ophiocordyceps > Ophiocordyceps robertsii. The sequence goes on from JAPEBW010000558.1 coordinate 30,924, forward strand.
CTGACGGCCATGATCCGCGACAGGACGGCTGTCGAAATCGGGCTTGCGGCGACAATGATGGACCCGACAACTACTCGAAACTGTGCAAGAGCATCTTTCGTATGTGCTTCGGACAAGTCCTCAACAAGCTTGTTCAAGACGGTCAAATACATGGCGTCGAGTCGCGACTGCGAACCTGTCGCTCGTTGATCAAGCACCTCGTGCAGTCTGTCGTCGGGACTGCGCCACTTGGGGTCGCCGAGAAAGCGACAAATAGTGGCAGCAAAGATGAAGAGCGGAACCGCCATATCCACGAGGCGCCGGCTGATGACTGGGCCGGGCCAGTCCGCGGGCAGTCCCAATTCATCATGATCCGTTCGGATGCCCGCCAACTTGTGGTTGAAGAAGATGGACATGTCGTGCTCGATGGCAGGCCTGGGTATTTCGTGAAGAATAATGCCCTGATATTGACCCCCAATGGTGCGAAAACCGCGGCTGATCTGCCAGTCGGGCCGGCTGGTAACAAAGACTCTGAGCCCCAAGCTCGTGTCGCGTAGAAAGAGGTCAATTATGGGTTTCAACTTCCCATCCTGGTCGCACTCGCACTCGTCCAAGGCGTCGATGACGACGACTATCGGCTGCGCTCCCTTTGCGCCTGCCGGGGCCGCGACCAGAGGATCTCGGATCAGCTTGTCGAACTGCGTTGCTAGTCTCATGTCTGAGATGCCCTGGTTGGCGTCGATGGCACGCTTAATGTACGGTGCCATGGCAGGTCTTCTTCTCGCCAGCTGGACGGCCATGGTGGTGAAGAACTTGAGCGATTTGCCTCGGTCACCCTCTCCCCTCTGGAAGAAAAAGCTGGCGCCTAAACGGCCCGTCTTGTCGAAAGCCTCGGCGACAGTCCGGGAGAGAGTCGACTTCCCAGTTCCCGCCATCCCGTTCAACCAGAAGATGGTCTTGGAGTGTGGGCTGGTCGCCCATTCCCCTATCTGCTCGAGGACTTGGACTCGCGTGTTTGGTAGACATGTCGGATTATCCTCCTCGGCAGATGACTCGAAGCTGGCCCCGGCGGCAACGGGAAGACGATCCAGGACCGTCTTCTGATCGGCGTCCAGGGAAGCCGCGCTACAGCGGCGGGCTCGTCAACCGCCAGAGCTGCGGACATGTATGGTTTGAAGTCTTACCGCAAATCGCGGATTTGCTCCGTGGTGCTGGCAGTGGTGGCTTTGATGCACTTGACATCTTCACTAACTTTATACAGAAATATTCGCCTCATCAATGAAAACGGCTCAGAACCAGGCCCAAGAGATGTGTCGTGTATCAAGGTCTAGAGAGGCATTGATGGGAACTAACTTTGATCCAGCACCTCGCTAATGGCCCTCTCACTGTCCAGCTGACTTGGCATGACCTCCCGGACTAAGTCTCTTGCACAAGCAGCCGCCGCCATGGCCGCATAGCCTCGCCATTCCCTCGACCAGGATGAATCCGAATAGTCGCAGATACCGCGAATGACTATACACGGAAGGTTATTCATCAACCCTGCTGCTTCCATCTCGAAGCAGAGCACGTCTAGCTCCTTGGCGAGGAGATCCCGAATCTCGGCGTTTTGCATAAAGCTATCTGCCGAAGCGATTAGGCCGTAGTGAACCATTGGATTGTCCTCGTCTTCGCTCCGTTCGGGTCGTTCGACAAGTGCCATGCTGATTGAGTAGAGCCTATCCGTGGCCGTATCTGGCCGGCTATAGGTTTTCCGTAGCCTCGGCCGTCGTTGGACGATTTCCTTGATAGCTGCGTCGATGTCGTTCCCATTTAGCACATAACTCGTTTCCAGTCCGGTTACCGCCGTCAGTAGGGCTCGGGGTGGTCGGTTCAAGTATCGCACGCTCTGGAAGTGTCTCTCCTGTACCGACTTGCCGTAATCGTAATGGACTACTCCGCCAAAAGTACCGCTCTCCCCATGAAAGGAAGGGGCACTAATAACGACGTCTCCTAGGCGTATATCGTGCCTCGCGCTTGGCACGCCGCCGCCGACACCGACCATCAGACAGACCCTAACGTGAGGAAAACTCCGTACTAAATCCCTCGCGACTATTGCTGCCGATGCAATGCCATTTTCCCCTTTGGGAAGAGTTGCCATGACCACATTGTGCTCATCGATTCTGCCAAGCGTGTAGTGGTTCTCGTCGTTCTTCGAGGTCAACCTTGGCCTATCGTGTTTCTCGTCGAGGAATTCTTGGGCGGCAGCGTATTCGAGCACAATGGCGCTGATCCATCCGATGGTGTACTTGTTAGGGTCGGACATGCCGTTCCGAACTCAAGAAGCGTAGCGGGGCAGTTGAATGTTTCTTGGAAACTGTTTGGTCGATTGTGCCTTGATGGAGGAAACCCGATGGAGGACTCGGCTTTGGTGAGCCACGAGGACCGGAAGAGGACTTTAAGAGCGGCTGAGTCTGGGAAGAGAGGGGAACTGCTGCGCCTTATGCAATATGCAAGTGCGGCATGCCGGGCAACGTGTATAAATCTGACTGGTCTGACAGTGTTGTGCAGTGGCCAAGCCCAGCAGGGGGGTATGTATTCGTACCTAGAGACTTTGAAACCGCCTGCCTACAGTAGGAGGAACCTCAGAGAGAATTCGAGGTAACCAAGATGCATTGCCTTCCAAGTATCCGTAGTTGTGCTTCGTATTTACCTATAAATACCTAGGTAGTTGGGTCATTATCCGCCGTCCCCAGCAAGAAGAGACGCCAATCGGAATTACATCGGTAATCCAACCCCTAATCACTGCCTGTCTGTCCTAGGAACATTGGTCACAGAGTCCTAATTTTCTCCATAACCGACAACCACCATGCCTTCCCTCTACCGGACGCTTCGGGCAGCGACTCGTCATCGGCCCTTCCCATTCTACCTCAACGCATCATGTTTACCATCTGAGCGCTTTTACAAAGACTCCACAAGCGTGGCATGCCTCCATGGTATCAAGAGATGGAAGCGTCCATCGAGAAGCTGACGTCCAACTAGGCATCAACATCTCTCAATACCCTAATGCAGTTGAAGTTGGGCACAAACTTCACGCCGTGGCCGACGCCGTCCCTGTTATAGAAGCCGTTCATTAACAAACACCTTGTCCGGAGAGTTCGGGCCACTACTAATCACCGCTGTGACGTCGGACACCCGAGTCTGATACTCGGGCTCATCGACGCATGGCTGAGGTCCTGCGAGGAATATGTGCCAAGACACTGTCATAGGCGTCTCTCCGACCAGGTTACAGCATTGGAGGACATTGACGGAGAGCTCACTTCTATTTTCGGAAGCGCGTCGTCGAACATGGCACAGTTCTTGCTCCGCTGAAAGCTGAGACAGGAGCCCCAAACCCCGATCGTCAAGTTGGTCGGGCGGCTTGTAGTGTAGTATTTAACTACATCTGCCCTCCGCTTGACCTCATTATTAATCTTAGGGCTTCTTACTGTAGCCGCGCGGAGCACTGGGAGGCATCAGCAGGTGGAGCTCCATATTTCTCGGCGCCAAAGGGCGGCAGCAAATGGCCACTCCTCCGACCGCCGTGGGTCCATCCGTCCGGTGCAGTCGTCGGCTCCCGACGGAAAGGGGTTCGAGACAATACTAAGTAAATTAATCTCATTAGGCGCTTCTTTCACCACAAGCCTCGATATCCCTTCTAATAGTCCTTCTCTAAAAGGGAAAGCATGTTCTTCCTGGGAGGGAAGTCGATGTCAGGTGGCGACAGGTGGAAGCCGAACCTACCAGCAGTACGTGCTACGATCAAATTCACGATGGCAACCGGGAGACTAGACACGGACCGACGATGACAGTACTGACAACCCAGAGTGCAAAATACTAACGCCATGCAGCCTCTTAGTGATAGACCAGGCTTCTGCTGAGAATAGAACGATGGACACTTGGAGAAATCGGCCCTTAAGCAGGCCTGTCAACGGCAAAAACCGAGGTTGAAATGTAGGGACAGGAGCAAAACGTGGGGCTCACTGGGTATTGAAGTCGAAAGTGGAGGATCTGTGCATAGCTTAGTGTCGCGGCAGTCTAGGGTTGATCCCTCCGGACGGAATAAATTGCATTGCATTGCATATCCCGATGAACGATAGATTAAAACAATTAGTGGGTCTGTGCTCCCTACGGCTAGCTACATTCTGTCCTCTGCTCCGAGTTATCTAGACAGCAGTGAAAATACTTGCACCAGACTGACTGACCGCCTGCCGGAAGACGGTTTGCGGCAATGATTGCAATTTAAACTGGATTTTCATTTTGTCACCGCTCCCCAGGCTAGGAAGTCACTTAATGTCGTCGTCAAAATCGTAAATTTCCGGGAAATGGCCTGACCACTCAGGCGAACTCGGTGCCCACTCAGGCGGAGACAGAACGTCATCACCAGTAACATTAGGGACGTGCATATTTTCGTAGAAATCTGCCATCGGCTCGTTGCTGTCACTTGAGCTAGAAAATTCCTCCAAGATTTGCTCGGGAGGACTAGCTTGGCGATTGCTCAGAGGCTGTAGTGTCTTGCCGCCTAAATCTTGTGCCGACTTATCAAGCACATTAAAGCTCGTCTCAGCCGGCGAAACACGAGAAGTAGACTGAGTACTAGGCTGAGCGGGAGACGGTGATTTTGCTTTAGCTGTTCGAAGAGCAGAAGTAACATTTGTTGTGAAGAAGCCTTGGCCTTCCCTCGTCCTAGACGATGAGTCCTATTTTTGCGGCCTTTTTAATAGATCTTTTAACGGGTCTTCTCGTTTTTAACGTCGGATCGGACCTTTGTCTTTCGTACTTTGGCTAGTGGCCAACCCTTTGGCCTTTCCCTTGGCTGTCGATGAGTTCAATGCAGGCGTTTTCCTCAGAGGGTTTCTTAGAGGTAGTTCCATGCTATAGGTCTCTGGAATCTAGGATGATCCTGAAGGCCGGCGGCCCTCGCTATGCGTTTCCTTTCGCTGTGTCGGCATGCCCGTCGTTGTTATAGCATCCTAACGAGGCGCAACATCCGGGTTCCTCGCATGTCTATTAGGAATCCTAGTCTGCCCTGTGGCCTCCCTTTGGTTCCATCTTAACCCGGGGAAAACATGGTGCCAGTTGACAGACATGTCTTTTAGCAAGGTTGGACTATTTTTAAGTCCTGGTGGGGGGTCGGACTGGAGAAAAAGCTCCGAAAGTTCCGGGATAGACGGTCTATCGGCGACATCTGGCACCTCTAGGTCTATGTCCATATCTCTGGCAAGCTTAGTGGTTTCTAAGGCAAAGGTCTCGGCTGTAGGAACTGTCTTCTCTGTTTGAATTGCTGCAATCTTTCCTGTCTGCTCCTCTAGTCTCTTCATTTTCTTCTTTTTGAGGAAAGCCGCCTTCATGCCAGCCGGCCGCGATAACATTTTCATGGGACCTGCTTTCTTTAACAGGGTATCTTTCCGTAGTCGGAAATCTATTTTCCGTAGCACTTCTTCTGATTGAAGCGCCTGAGGTATGCGGCGTAGCTCAGACCGCGGTCTAAGCGCTGCGGTCCGTAGATGTTCCTGCGCTATATCCAGCTCAAGTGGCCTGCCTCGTTTCTAGCCAGCGTTTGAGAGGATATCGGTGATGCTCTTATCCGGCCACATACTATTATTCTAGACTACAGCTCATACACGCCCCTGTTAAGGAGCATTTACTTTTTCGCAACTCGCTATTTCGCTCAACCGTTTCTTTTCTCTTGCATATTGCAACTTTTTCCGCATTACAACATTCTCTTCCACTGCACCATTTTCTCCCACTACACCCTCCTCCTTCACCACACCTTTTCTTCCACTGCACACTTTACCTTTACTTTCCCATCTTCTACTCCACATCCCTCTTCCACAGCCTTTTCCCAACATGTCCCCCCTCTCCAAGAAGCGCAAGGAACCAGACGACGCAAACCCGCCGCCCGCCATCATCGGCCCCCAGCCCATCAACGACCACTCGCACCTCGGCGGCCGCTGGTTCCCGCCCGCGACGAGCGACCTCAGCTTCGTGTGCAACGGCCACGACTTCAAGGTGCACAAGGCCGTCGTCGTGCGCCAGTCGGCCGTCATCCGCGCCGCCGTCGAGGGCAACTTCCTCGAGGCCCACACAAACACCATCTGCATAGACAGCTTCGAGCCGCGGACGGTGCGCTCCCTCGTCGACTTTATGACGTTGTCGCTCGGTTGGGTATATGACCACGTTCTGGAGCATCCCAACAGAGTAGAGGGCTCCGAGCTCGTGCACGTATCCCATCCCGTTCTGCACCCAGTAGTTGTCACTGTGCAGCGGCGTGAAGAAGAGGGTGAGCACAATGGCCAGGCCGACAACCTGCGTCATCCGAGTACGGACCTGTTTAGGCCGGCGCCGGATGTTGATAAAGGCCCGGTGAAGGAGCAGGGGGAGCACAGCCGAGAAAGAAGTCCGCTTACGGACAAGGGCGCCGAGCTCGGCCGGCGTGGGTAGGTCTGCCTTGTTAAACGACTTGCCGTGAAAGTTGATACGGACAACGGTGTAGGGGTGTTCATATTGCCGGAGCTTTTGTCTCTGTCGTGGTTCCCTCTTCGCTAATATCAAGCCGCGCTGCTTCAGGGGCATCACCCGCCAGTCCGTCTCGAGGGCACAATCGGCCGGGTTTGTATCGCGCGGACACGCATGGCCAAAGTGATTGAGCATGTCCGCCCGGACGAACCGCCGCGCCCGAGCAAGATAATGTTTCCGAAATGGTTAAACAAGTTTGACCGGGCCTGATGGATGGTCAACATAAGGGTGCAACCCTCGCTGGCCAGGCCGCGGGGGACTTTGGTGATGGAGCTCGCCGTGAACGCATCGCGGCCCAAGGTGGGGTCGTCGAGCAGAAGAATGCCTACCTAAGGTGCACATACTATAATGTCAAACTGGTAAAATATCGCTCTACTATGTAAAATAGGGGCACCCCATAATGGGGGCATTTAGTAGGTATTATATAAGTCCTGTTCCTTCTAACCTATAGAAACTCACTAAATTAGAACAGTCTAGACGGTCTAAGACAAAAGGGCCTATATAGGTTGGCTCTATATAAAACTTATACCTAGTAGTTACCTTATAACTATACCTTGCTTATAAGAGATACCTAACTAGCGCGATTATAGCTATGTATAGTCCGTATATAGGGGAACTACTTAGTATATAGAGTAGATACTTCCGTTTTAGTTAACTTTTTAAGCAAAGATATATGTCTCACTGCGCAGCGTCTTAACCGACTGTACCGTAGAAACTCACTAAATTAGACCAGCTTTAGCGATTAACAACGGCGCGGGGGAGCCAATAAGCGAAGGCGTAGAGGGCCAGATTGCGCTAAAACCCACTTATCCCCGCTGCCAAGACTGGTCTAATTTAGTGAGTTTCTACGGTAATCCCTGCTTATAACTTAGGTCCGGCCTTGGGGCACTCAACGGGATATAAACGCGAGGGTGGCAAGGGCGGGACTAGATTGGTCTTGGGCATAAGCTTGGTGTGCCAGAGCGCTAAGACTGTTCCGATTTCGTGAGTTTTTGCGGACTCCGTATAACCTGGCTCTCTTTATGCCTACTTAAACTAACTGCACCACATCTACGGACGAACTGACCCAACCGTAGCTGTTTAGTAGATAGAGGCTTGGGACTCATAGGTCCATCTGCGTGCGAGAACTCTCGATTGCTCGCTCGATGGCGAGCTTAATGGCACGCAAAGCAAACGGCTTTATCGCGGCTTTCTTAAATGCCAGATCAGCCTCATCGGCTCGTTTGTGCGCCCTCCCCAATTCTCGCCGCACGAGTGGGTTGGCCACGGCGACTGCTTTCGCCGACCGGACCGATGCCTTGGCCGCTGCCTTGGCGAGTTCCTTGGCAATTGTCTCATCGACCATGGCTGCGATTTCGATCGAGGAGGCACTGGCTGATTCCACCGTGGACAGGAGCGATGCCGTGTCCACGGTGATGGCGGCAGCGTTGGTCCCCGCTCCGCTCCCGAGTCCGGTCCCGAGTCCGGTACCGAGTCCGGTACCAAGTCCGGTACCGAGACCAAGTCCGAGCCCAGAAGCGCCAGCGCGGCCGGCAGCAAGTGCGGTCAACCCGCCTGCAGTTCCAATGGTTGTGAATACTCCGGCAGCCGCGCCCAGTGCCGTCTTCCACCACCCGCCGCTTGACTCGGTTTGCAGCTGTTGAACCTCATCCACAACATTCTTGTCGGCCGGATCCGCCGTCTGGGCCTTCTTCGACGATTGATCCGCGGGGCTCTTGTTTTGGGGGGCCTTTTCTGCCTTCTCCTTAGCCTTCTCTTTCGCCCTATTCGCCACGTCTAAATCCCGTCCCACTGCTTCGACTGTTGTCTGCAGCTGCGTAATCTCCTCTGTCAAAAGTTTATCTTCGCGGCGCACCAAAACTTCCACATCATCGTCCCGTATTTGTGACCCTGTGACGCCCATAGCCCACAAGTCCTCCTCCAACACAGGCGGCGGCGGGGGCGGCTCCAGCCCCGCTAATTGAGCCTTGACCCTAGTCTCAAACTGCTTCAAAAAGTCTGAAAGCGGCTGCTTGGCCTGAATCTTCGTCACGAGCTCGGCTGAAGCATCCCTTTTAAGCCCTTCAATCGACTTAAAATCAGACGTGGCCCTGTCCACGTCTGCTAACTCGGCAGCTTGTTTGGCCCCCTCCCTGTAGCGTTGGGCGGCTTTGGTGTACGCCAAGTTTGTGGCTTCGGCGGCCGCGGCCCGCGCGTCCTTGGTCTGCCGGGTTGCTTCCCTATAGGGCTCTGAACGAAGACAGACGTTTTCATCGCAGATCTGAGCAATCCTTCTGGTGGACGCCTTCGCCTTCTTGGCCGCCTTGGCCGCCTTGTTCGCCTCTTCCCTGGCCTTTAGCGGATCAGACTCTTCCTTGACCGAGTCGCGTGCTCTCCCAGCCTCGGCAGCTGCGTCGCTGACTTGCTTTGCTTCCGGCTCGATCTCCTTGGCGGCCTTTTCCGCCAAAGCCAGTATCTCGGCGTGGTTTGGTGCCGTAAACAACGGGAAGCCCACGTCTTTACTCCAGCCAACGGCTTCTCCGACCCCGGGCTGGCTCATAAACTCGACGGCCCGCGCGTAAGCCGTTGCGCTGTCGGCCAGCTGAGGCTGGGGTCCATTGGCACGCCAGGAATCGTACTTGACGCCGCTGTACTGTGGGTTGCTCGTAAATTCCTTGGATGGATTGTCCACGTATACCTTGAGTACCTCCTCCTCTGCGGATGCAGGGATCGTGTTCCAGCCAATGACCTGGTCCCAGTGGACTCCTCCCAGCGCATCATATTCGTCTACCTTAGCAGCGCTGTCGGAAAGATGCCCTTCGAGGCTTGGTGCTGCCTCAATTATGTTGGGCGTCGCGTGGATGTGGTAAAGGTAGCCCTCTGTTGCACCGGGCTTGGCACGGCGGCCGGCATACCGGAGTGCAGCCAGCATTTGGGCTGATGTCGAGATGTAGGCCGAAGAGAATGCGCCATAAGGCTCTATCCCATACGACAAATGCTTGTTCAAGCCATATCTATCCTCTGGAGGAGGATTGATTGTGGGGAGGAAACCGTTTTGGCCCTCGATCTCGGTTGGACTTCGACCGTCTCCCCGATATACAATGTCGACTTCTCTGATTTGCGGCTTTTCGTTGGAGACTGGTCCGCCAACACAACTGCCAAAAAGCAGGAGCAGCCAGGACAAGGCTAGTGCGACCCTACGTGAATACATGCTGGCGTCGGGATCTTAAATATGTCGGCACGAGATGGAAATAGCTGATTTGGTCGACCTAGAAATGAGAAAGGCCTAAAAAAAGCTCGCCTTTAGAGCCGAGGCGAGAAATTATATCAAGTAGCCCCTGGCAGAACTGCTGGCAGAACGAAATTTGGGAGCCAACATAAAGGGGCGGTTGGGCTCCTACACCTTAATATAGTCAAACACGATGAAAATCGGCGGTGAATTTCGGACTTAGAATGGGTCACTGATTCTATGGCAATAAATTATAACTTTTCCCGAACTACAGAGGAGCACTTTAAAAGTCGTGACCCGACAGTTTCCCTGTAAGCCCCTTGTAAGCCACTGTACCGAGTCACGACTTTTGAAATGCTCCGATATCCACCGGCGTGCATAAGGCATAACGAGGCCGAAATTGAAGTACACCAGAAATGGCAAATAGCCCGCATAGCACGCTATCCCGAGTTTAGTTGTGCAAACTCAATAATAATAGTAGCCGGCACTCGGCGGCGCATGCACAATGCACGTATAGACTGTTGCGGACCTCGCTTGCGGACCTCGCTTTCGTCTCCCACCGGTTGGGCCAACAGGGAATGGCTTGACCGCGGGCAATGGATGCAGGCAAGTGAGCCCCCTCGCTTACTACATGTATTCCGCCTCGAAAAAATCAAAAGCATCACCCTAAAGTAACTGCCTTTTAACCCGCATTCTCTAGCGCGATACTGAGGGGGTCGGACTGTTCCCTTCTTCTCCAATGAGACTTGATGAGGCTTACTTATTTGTCGAGAGCCATAATGCAAACAGAACGCCTCGGTGCAGAGGCCAGAACCAGTAAACGTAAGGAAATGACAGGTTCAGCCGCCAAGCCCCCCTCTGAGAATGGAACGACAGTCGAGTGTCCGCAGTTTTACCTAACACGGGCGTAAATCTCGAGTCAAGGTGCGGTTATTAACGTACATGCAATTCCGAAACACCTGATAACGCAATCCTGTGTCGAATAAAATCGCACATAAGTCAGGAGTAGAGTTTTTCATTGATCCCATAAGTGCGGGTTGACGAGGGCGTTCTTAGGGTTTTAGGCGAGTCGCGCCCGAATCGTAGGCGAATCCTAGGAGAAGAGGGAAAAGGGGACTAGCCGAGTCATGCTAAGATAGTAAGCAAAAACAAGAAATAGAGACTAAGGTCTAATACGATATACCTAGTAGGCATATTAATAAAAGAGATGCTAGTATAGCTCGAAAACAGGATCCTTATAAAATTATTACTAACTCGGTCATTTGCATACTATGCTCTCGATTCGTGGCTTTAGGTGGATATAAAGACTTTTTGACTTCTTAGCTTTATACTAATTATTAACTAGTATTAATAGCATGTTACGTCTATCCGTCGGCATCCTATTAAGTTGCGACACCCTGTTATATGTCAGAGATCGAGAGATAAGTCGAAAATGTGTATTGATTCCACTCCCTAGCCGAGCAGAAGAAGACTAAAGCACACTATAGCCCCAGCTGACTCGTTCGAAGGCTTCCTCCCGCTAGTAGGTATATAGGGCAAGCTCGCAATAGTGAAGCTGGTTTAATCCCTCCTACCTATCCTATACACCCTATCACCTTTTTGGCATTCTCGCACAATGTTGAATCTCCTGCTGGCTGGTGCCCTTATCGCAAAGGCTCTAGCTCAAGAAGATCCCTCAGCGACCCCCGAGGCTCGTATTCCGGACCCACCCGCGAAGGAGCCCTTGGAAATATACAGCAACCAGGTGGCAGAGGTCAGCAGTCACGTCTCCAACGCCACCGCGTGCTATGATGAATACACGAAAAAGGTCAAGGCAGAAGGTTTTGGTAGGAAGGCACTACTGTCCACTATCTCTGTTTGCGACAAGGAATACGACGCTTCCCAGTCTCGACTTCGAGACGCACGCGACACGGCCAGCAAGCCAGGTTTCCCCTCAGACAAGCTATTTGGCTTGAAGTTGCCCAGTGTGCTTAATAGCCGCAAAGACTTGGCGGGGTGGTGGACCGAAGTTTTTAATAACGACTTGGAGAAGATGAAGCAAGCGTTAGAAAATGCCGTTCAAGTTGGCAACGAGCAGGTGTGTAGTCGCACAGACATCGTCGAACCCCCCTCAATGCCTTGCTTGGAGCATCGCCAAGTTTTGAGAAATGTCGACGATTAACAAGCCTTGACAGGGTCAGCCTCTCCATCTCAACCCCTGGATCTACCCAAACGACATGAAGTGTTATGGCGATGTGCCCGCTCCGGAAAACTGTTTGGGTACCAAGGCCTTCTGCGATCAGCAGGATTCCGAGGCTGAGCGCTGCCTCCAATCTCGTGAGCGTCCAAAGTACCGGACTGGCCTGCAAGCCGACTGCAAGGGCGGTCCCTTTGACTCTAGCGAAGCCTGTGTCGGGACAGAGAATTGGTGCAACGGGCGTCTAATAGTCCGGATATGGGGATCTAGTAAGAACTGCATCGACTACCGACTTAAAGACGGAGCCCAGCAATTAAAGGTGTGGCAACAAGAGGGAAGCGGCTGTTCCGAAAAGACAGAGGCCTGCCTTGGAACTCTATCCTGGTGCGCCCTTTATTACGAGGAAGCTTACTCGAGCCAGGGGGCATGTTTTGGCGACCGCCATCCTAGGCCTCAGGACACCGAGAAGGGAGAATGGAGATTCCCAGACGCCTCCTTTTTCGCTGACTCGGAGATGCGCAACGGAACCGAAGCCTTGTGCCTTACGATTCAAAGCCCAGAAACACGAACCGACTGCTACAACTCTCGGCGGCTCGCACCCTGGAGATATCCGTTCGCCGCCGACTGCCCTGTTGAGGGGGATCTCGTCGACGAGCGATGCCTGGGCTCGCAAGCTTGGTGTGAGAATCAAACGGGCATTTACGGATCGCTCGATGGATGTCTTTCCTCTCGCGAAAAGGCCCCCGAGCGCTCGGCTCTCACTTGGCAGTACGGGGAGCTATGTGCGGAGCGATCCGAGAAATGCCTGGGAACGGACAGGGCATGCTCTCTTTTACAGAACCCAAAGGTGGTAGAAGCCTGCATTGCGGCGAGGTCCCAGCCGGGCTTCTATTTGCCCGATTCAAGAAGCTGCGCCGGGCAGCAATCGCTTAGTGAGCCCTGCATTGGAACGTTCGGGTGGTGCCTGAACAACTGGAACAACAAGGGCTTCACATACGGGGACGAGTACGCATGCTACGCAAAGCATGGGTTCGACGCCCGGAGCTTCGAGAGTTCGATAACAGAAGTCGTTGGGAAGATTGTGGAGGATGATATCCTCACCGTTGCCCGAAATGTTACGGCTAGGGCTTTGTATCGGGAGCTCCGCCTCAAGTCACAGCCGCGCAACAAGGCCTTGGAATCGGCAAAGGGTGATCTGACCAAGTTTCTTGAGCAGACCAGCACGAGGCTGATTAAGGAAGGCACGGTTCAGCGGGCTATCGAAAAGGCTCTTGCGTAGGCTTAGGCGTGTTCTGTTAAAACAACTCGCTGCACATAAATAAGAGGGCCGCGGAAGCTATATGAACAAGAGACTATATATAAGTAATTCAAGCCCTCAAACATTCGCCCCCCCCGGGCGAAACATTCATCGACCCTCAAGCCGTTAGACGGAGCGCCGCCATATAATATAGGGAAGGGCCCCGCCACCAAATTTATAGTATATATTCGTATAGGAGAGATCCCCGGCGCTATTTCCGGACAAGAGCAACGCCTTTACTTCCAACAGGAAGAAACTCTAGAGTCTTCTTAACTAAGGCGAGTTACGAGAACCGACCTGCGCGGGAGCCAGCCTTGTTTCTTGCTTTAGCTGCCTACATCTATATTAAGACACCCACCCCTCACGGCGGTAAATGTGACCTATTGGCGGCACGTCGCCGTTCTCCCCTGCCTCTACAGAGGGCCCCTCGCCTCTACGGCGGTAAATGTGGCCTATTAGGGGCACGTCACTATCTAGACCAGCCTCCGGTGCATCTAAGTCCCGATTAAACAGTCCTTTATCGGGGCCGAGCCCCCCGCCAGAGGCAAACGGCCCGTCCTGTTAATCTAAAGGAGGTGCCCCGCCTCGATCACTCGGCGCTGGGGGTCCTGCAAGAGAACCCGCATCGCCTATGCCAAAAGGAACTTGCGGGAACCCTTGGTCAGAAGGAACTTGCGGTTCATCTTGTGGGAATCCTGTGTTCGTAGGATCCTGCGTAGGGCCCCCATTCTCAGAACCGTCTAGTCCCGGTCGGGGTCGCGTGTCACTAAAGTCCGAATCATCTTATATAAGATCTTGGCCAATAGGATGTAGATTGTTGTCTGGCCTCGTGGGATTTCTGTTGTCGGGACCCGGAGGGCCTGGCTTATTTTCCGGCCCTTTAGAAGCCGTATTGGGGGTCTTGGGGCCTTGCGGACCACTCGGACTCGTAGGACTTGTCTTGCCCGAGCCCTTGGGCCCTTGCGAACCACTCGGAACCGTAGGACCTTTTTAACCGGGGCTCGCAGGACTATTCGGAGCCGTAGGTTTCGTGTTGCCCGGGCCCGCGGGAGTACCAGGGCCGGTAGGATTTTTGTTGCCCGAGCCGGTACCCCCTTTTTGGGACCCGGGCCCTTTGGATCCTGCCAAGGGATTACTAGAACCCCCCCTCCACTGACATCTCCGTTGGCCTTTCCTTCGCTTTTGCGCTGGAGCGCGATTTGCCTCATCTAGGGTATTCGACTCTAGTTAAACTGATAATCTATGTCTTGGCCGGAGCTGATGTAAACGTTAGAGTTGTCTTTCAACAGGGGTAGAGGAAGGTCATACATTTGCGGGGGCTTTATGATGTTTTGCGTGTTGCCGTTTTGCCTGCGGCCTAGTCCCGGGCTAAGCCCTGGTCCTACTAGACCTTCCTGGCCTCCTAGACTATTAGGGCCTTTGGGGCCTCCCTAACGCCCCTTGCCCCCTTGACCCACGTGTTGGAGTTGAAGCTAGTGACCGGCCTCGGGAGTGGAAGTCGTGTCTTTTTAACGGCCACCCCGAGTCCCTCCTTAGTTTAGAAGAGTATTTATTGCGACGACGCAGCTATCCTTTCCGCCCACCCGGCCAATGTTAGAAGAAGGGGGATAATGCACACTCCCTAAACACCGGGACCTTTATTAGTTAGCATAAAGATAATATTAAGGGTGCCCGTGTCGCCTTAGCGTCGGTTGGCCTTAAGATCGTTTATAGTACTTATATCTATAAGGTCCGTCTAGGAGCAGCGACTATCGTTAATCCGGGTAGTGTTCTTAAGCTTCTAGGAGCTTTTAGCCGGTACGTAGAATATATTTATAATATTAATCTCGTTTTAAGCAACGTCGTCCTTTACGATATATTAAGTCTAAGCGGGATAGGATTAATTTCGCTAAATTATACTATTAGGTAGTTATCTTAAGATATATAGTAAAAGTAAAACACGGTATCTATCTAAATTTCCTTACTATAATCTAGCTAATTTGCTTATTACTTTAGTATTTTATACTCCTCGGTGCTACGGTCTTTTATAATATAAGTATATTCTTAGCTCCTTACTACTATAGACTTAGCTATAGTAGCCGAAGCTATAAAGCTAGTTATAGCTCGAGGCAGAATTACTATTTTAAAAGAAAGATAAGGAAAAATAAAAATAAAAAAAGGAATCCTACTATATAAAAGAGCTACGGTTAAAATGAGAGCGCGTTAGTTCTAGGCTTCGGGCTACAATCTAGCTAAAGTGTCTAAAGGAATAATTAGCTGTTATTTATATTACGAGGCGGCCGTCTTTTATGCTTTTAACGGCGGCTACGGCGTAAATTTAAGGTTAAGGATCGCCCGTCTACGTAGACTTTTAGATTATAGTGCCGAGCAATAGTATATTTCTATAAGCTCGTCCTCGTTAAGTCGGACGGCACTTACTTAAACTCGTTGCGATATGCTGCTTTAGCAGTTAGTTTTATTATTCGCAGATAAGTCTGCTAGTTATAAGGTCTAAGTTATACGTTAGTAGGCCTTATAACTAGTTACCCGCGTTAGTAAAGGCACGCTAAATCAAGCAACGATTTTACTTAAAGTAACTGCTAAACTTAACCGAGGATTAGCGTATATAGATAGAGATATGCTATTAGTCCGTCTTCTTAAGACGTTTAACGGACGCGAGAATGGCCGTTTAATAAGGGCGGAGATTTATACCTCGAAAGCTAGTAAATATAGCGTATATAAAAGAATCTTATGCGAGATTATAACGTATAACTAACACGAGATAAAGAGCACGGCTATCTAACCAGGCCTGTAAGATAGTAGTTATATAAATCGAGTATGCAATGCTGCTACATTTAACAGTTTTAAGCTTAAAGCAATATAGCAACTGTAAATTATAAACAGAACT
This sequence comes from Ophiocordyceps robertsii, assembly GCA_027405785.1. NCBI lineage: Eukaryota > Fungi > Ascomycota > Sordariomycetes > Hypocreales > Ophiocordycipitaceae > Ophiocordyceps > Ophiocordyceps robertsii. The sequence goes on from JAPEBW010000558.1 coordinate 47,005, forward strand.
ATGTTCTTATTAATCTCGCTAGCGGCCTTATAATAACCTAACTAGCTTAGCTAGCTAATCTCTCTTAAGGTGTAGATTATTTAGGAGGGGGTCTATTAACTAACTTACGCAGATCTCTTAATTACTAAACGTGCCGCAGTTAAGTACAACTCGTAGTTGTTATAGAGTAAGTAAAGGCTAGTATATAGGTGCCGTCCGTAGTATTATAATAACAAGCTATAAAGAGCCTGCCTATATATAGCGGGTCCGTGTTTATATATACAGACCCGGCCCTCCTTACGTAATAAGGCTTAAGCTATAGCT
>JAPEBW010000559.1:0-47287 GCA_027405785.1 Ophiocordyceps robertsii
TACTTAAGGTAAATAGCGGTATATTATTATTAAAATAACTAATTACCTTAAGTATAATAAATTACGGTTTCTTATAACTTATAGTAGCCTTTAGGTCTTATACCTAAGCTTAACGGCTTAATTCTCTTAATTAAAAAGTTTCGTATTAAGTTATAAAGGCTACGCGTTATGCTTTTATTTAAACTACTTAAGTAGCTAACTCTTCTTATGTTTTTTTAAAAGCTTTTATAATCTTTAGCGAGAAGACCGCTTTTTTATTTTCTTATAAGTTATAGCTACTTAGCTAGCCTTTTTAATCTATAAAAAACTCCTTCTTTAGCTTTCCGCCGCCTTTTTTTATTATATAGCTTTATAGGATTCGTTTTACTTCTTACTTATTTAAGTAAGGTATTCCTTTGTCTTAAACTAGTCCTAAGTATATAGCTAGCTCGTTTACTAAGCGTAGTTATACTACTAAAATAACCGGATAAATATTAAGGGACCTTTTTATATCTAGCTAGTATATAAGCTATCGTACTTTAGCGGTAACTTAAAATAGCCTAGTACGTCTTTTTTAAAGCTTCGCTAGTCTACTATCCGCGATATAGTAGCCTTTATTAAGCTATAGCTAAACTTAATCGCTAGGCTTAAATTTTAGCGGGCGGTATTTCTTATTATTTCTATCCTTTATAGCGGCCTAAGCGTAGGCGATAGCTAACCTAGCTTTTTCTTATAAGACCTCTTAGTTTCGTAAGTATAAGTAGTTATTAAAAAACTAAAGGCTATTATTTATTCTTATCCTTATAATAAGCTTACTAAAGGCCGCGTAAATTACTAAGGAGAAGGAATTATTAAGGCTAAACTAAAGGGCGATTAGCGTATTAGTTTAGTATAGGTTTAGGAAATTAGCGGTAAAGAATCGTAGCGCGATTTTTATAGTTTAGTTTCGCCTTTTTAATAAGCCGTCGGTTTTAAGGTACTAAGTAGTAAATATAAAAAGCTTCGATCCGAAAGCTTGCTATAAGGTCCGTAAAAAAGCTAAGGTAAACTTTACGTCTTAGTTAAAGATTATCCCTTTTAAAATCCCTTAGTTAGTATAAAGTAGTTCGGTATATAATACTTATACTTAGTCTTTTACTATAAACTAGTTATTACTTAAGATAAAAAGATATATTTTTAAGAATTTATTAGTTATAGTTAATAAGGTATAAAATAAGTTCTTTATAAGATCTTTTTACGGGGATTATTCGGCTTAGACTATTAAGAGCTTAATAATAAAGTCTATTACTATTATATAGTATAAAACCGGCAGGCTTTAAATCGGGATAAGCTACTTTAGCGTCTTACTTTAATTAGTTTAGTTATAGTAATAAGCGTTATAGCTATTTACAACCTTATCTATATATTTATTAAGCTATAGGATTAAGAAGCTTTTTAATAGATCTTACTATATATAGGTGCGGCCGGTATAAAAATATCTAGCGTAGGCGTTTTTAACGATCTCCTTAGTATAGGTCTTTAGAATATATAGTCTTTAGCGTCCGTCGTTCTCTATAAAGTATAGTAACCCCTATAACTAAAAGAATAGGAGTCCGGGGACCCCGTCCTTATCGCTAAGCTACGCTATGATTTTTGCTTACTATATATCCTTTATATATCTATTAATTATTTTTTAGCGGAGCGGTAATTTAATTAATACTTCCGCGTAAAGGAATACGCGGTCCGTTATCTTATCTTCTTAAATACGTTTTAATTCCCCTTTTTAGTTTAAGAATACCGGCTTATTATCTTAGTGCGGTAAACGTAAAAGCGCGTTTAGCAAAACGTTTTTAACGCTTAAAATATAATATACTTTAAGTAGGAATTAGCTTAAGTATTAAGACGCGAGGACTAGCTTATTATTAGATTTTATAGTAATAAAAAATAAGAATTTTCAGTATATAATTCTATAAGTATTTATATAGTTAGTAAAGACGATTACTTATAGCGTTCTTATAAATAGTACTATAGTATATAACTTATATATTGCTTATATTAGACCGGCTACTTTAAGTTTTATAAGCTAATATTAAGGTTCTCCGCTTTAAAAGACGCGGCTTAAATAAATAATAAGCTAAACCTTAGTCCGGGCTAGTAGCGTCTTTTTATCCTATTCCGTGCTTTCTTTTAAGTAAAAAGCTATAGCTACTACTTTATATTCTTAAGATATATCGATTTAAATAAATAGTTATTAAGCGGGGTTAAAGTAGTAAATCGACTAAAGCTTAGTAAGTTTCTTAGTTAAAATCGCGAAGGCCTCTTCTTTTTTTAAAGTAGGCTAAAAAGCGGCTTTTACGGTATATTAAGCCTATCCTTAGCCCCTTAAGGGGACTCCTTCTTCCCCTCTTACTTAAAGCAGCTCTATCTTTCGTTTTTATAGGATATTAACTTCTTTAGCGAAATACGGGACTATATAGCGTAGCTACTTAGTAAGGCCGATCTATTTCTTAAGCTATTAAAGGTTTTTTAAGAACGCGATATCCCTTAAGGCTCGCACGCGTTTATTTATATTTATTAAGCTAATAGCGTTTACCTTAAATCCGAGGAGCTATACGGTTAAGTACGCTAAGAAAGACTTTAGTCCGGATAAGGTAATATTATAGTTATAGAAAGCGCGGAATATAGCCTTTAAATATTAAAGGTGTTTTTTAGCCGTGTTAAAGTAGATAATAATATTATCGATATAAGCCGCCGTATATTCTTAGTATCTATAGAGGGCGTTATTAATAAACCTTTAAACATATACTAAGGAGTTCTTAAAGCTTATAAGTATTATTAATAATCTTTTTAGCCTGCGATAGCTTATAATTATAAACCTTTCTTAGTAGTTTTAGTAGACTAAGAACTAGTAAAAAAGCGATTATGCGTTTACTATATTAATAAACTTCTTTCCTTATAGGCGTTTATTTATATCGCTTTTAAGGGGCATTAAGTAAGCGTTTAAGGTAATAATAGCGTTAATTCCTTATAAGTCTATAACTACTTATCCTTTTTCCTTTCCGTTTACTATCTTTTATACTATAAATACTAGCGCTATAAATAAGGTTAGCCCGTAAACCTATTTTAATTAGCTTTATATAGTTAGCTAGCCGAATATTATATTTACTACTTTCTTATCTTTATCGCTTAATAAGTATAATCTTAATACGACTTATTAATATTGCTATCCTTTTACTAAAGGAATATATATATATTTAGATTCGTCTATATATATTACTCCTTTATCCTTTTAAAAGTAAGGAAACGATTAAAGGATATCTTAGACCTTTAATATATATTTTAAGTTTTTAGCGTAGATCCGGACGCCCTTATTAGTAGTAAGTTTAAGTAGGTCTTAAGTTTAGCCGATTTTAAGTTTATAGTTTATAGTAAGATCTTTTTATAAGAAGTCCTTAGCGGGGTTTATTCTATCCGGATTTTCTATAAAGGCTTCTGCTAAGGAAGTAGTAGCGTCGACCTCTTTATATAGCTAAAACTACTTATTAAGGTCCGTAATTATCCTTACCTTTTAGCCTTAGCGGAGTACTAGTAGTTCCTTAAAATAGTTTATCGCTATAAAGCTCTTATAATCCTATATTATTATTTAAGCGAGCTTAAGGTTATAAAGAAAAAATATTATATTACGCCTTAATAGCGGCGCCCGGACTTATATAAGTAAGGCGTAGCTAGAACTAGCTAAATTCGTTATAGTAACTAAGTAAATTACCTATCTATATATCGCTAGTCTTAGCTAGACTATCTTAACTTTAGCTTTAATCCCTTTATAAGCCTTAATCTATAAGACCGATATAGAGTTAATAAAGTCCCCTTAATAAGAAACTAAAAAGTCTTAGCTAAGTAATATATTAGCCGCTAAGCGTTTTACTATTTAAGCGCCGATCTTTACCTTTATAACCGCGAGGCTACTATTTAGCCTTCTTAGTATATACGCGGTAAATTCCGCTTATTTAACGGTAGCTATCCTTCTTACTCTTTAAATAAGAATTTGTTAAGAGGAGTTTATAGTTACGTCTTAAAAGGTCTTTACTAAGTCGGCTTAGATAAGGCTTTAGTTTACCTTAATATCTATATAAGCTTTAATGCTTATCTTAGGCCCTTTTTTTCCGTAAATTAGTAAGCGTGCGTAGGTAAATCGTAATAGCTTATTAAGGTTTAATAGCTAAACGTTAAGGGAAGCCTTAACTATTTAAACGCTTTATAGCTTTTAAATAACTACTTACTATATTAAGCTACGTCTTTATATAGCAATATCTTAGTTAAGGTTAGGGGGGTATTTATTATTAATATATCGGTAGAGCTTATTTTTTAAGGGGAATGCTTTGCTATAAAATCCGCACGCTTTATCGGCCTTTTATACTAAGTTTACTATAGTATAAATTACGGTTTCCTTTAAGCTTTTATTAGTATTTAACTAAGCTCCTTCCGTATTATACTCTTTATCCTTTAAATAGTTATTAGTTTTTACTATAGTTCCTTTCTTAGTCGCGGGGTATACCTATTTTAGCTTTAGTGTTAGTAAGTATATAGTCTAAAAAGTCCTTCTTTTTTAAGCCGGAGGACTTTAGCCTATATTCTTAGCTATTTAAGCGGGTTTCTTCCTTAACTTAGCGAGCGTTATAAGGCTTAAAGTATATCCGCCCTTATTAAGCGGTTTAAAAACGTAACCTTTAGTCTTAGCAAGCTTTTAATAGATAGCTAAGGCGTCTTAAGCTATCCTTTAAGTACGTATAAGGTATAGCTAGTTAGCCCTCGCCTTTTTATAGGTTAGACTTATTTCTTTTACGCTAGTAAGTACTTTTAAGATCCTTAGGTATATTTAACTTATAGCTAAAGAAGAATTTCCTTATATTCGTTAATCTATTTATTAATATCCTTATTTCTTACTAAATATTATAAGGATTCTTATAAGTAAATCTATAGCTTTTAGTAAATTACTATAGTTAAGTAGTCTAGCTAATAAAGCGCGGCCTTAGCTTTATATCGTAAGTATAATATCTAAGACTTAAAGTTAAATCCCGCTACTATATCTTCGATAGTAAAATGCTTTTTATTAAATGCCTATATCGCTATATTTTAGCGGATTCCGAACCGTTTTTATAAGGCGGATATTTATTAGCTTAATTTAACGCTAGGCTTAATAAGTTCTTTTTATTATAGTTTTAAGAGGTCCTTAAAATACTATTCCGCCGTACTTCCTTAAAAGAAAGAGGGCAATTAAATAGCTAATTTATCTATATAGGCCTTACCTTTACTAGCGTTTCGGCGGATAAAGTTAATAAAACGGTTTACTCCTTAAAACATACTAGCCTTATCGTTTTTTTAAACTTCGTTAAAAGATACTTTTAAAGGTCTTAATAAGTTAAATCTTTTTATATCCTTAGCATATAGTTAAGGTTTTTCCTAGGGCTTAATAAGCGCGTTTTCTTTTCTTAGTACTTAAAAGAGACTAAAGAATTATTCGTTTAATATTATTACTATTCTTACTAAAGGGCTTAAGGCTATACTTAGTCTTAATATCTACGCGCTTAATATAGATAAGTTTAGCCCGCTAAGGGTTTCGCTTACCGCGTCCTTATTGCTTATTATTAAGGTCTTAGTCTTAATACTCTCGCTAAGCGCTTAACCTTCTATTTTATACGCGTCCCGGAATCCGGTGCGCTATAAGGCCCTTAGTATAAAAGGCTTATTTTTATTAATTAAGAGTCTTAAAAATGCCTTAGTTAGTATAGCTATAGTAAATAAGGCTAAATAGTAATACTAAACTAAAAAACTACTAAGTATCCTTTAAGGCGGATTTTTAGTTAAGGCCTTTAAGCTAAACTTTATTAATAGTACGCGGTAGAAATATCCGCTAAGCTTATCGTCTTAAGGAAAAAGTAACTTTATTATAGGCTTAATTTAAAGGGTATTTAGCGGGCGGGGAGCTAGATAGTTTTAAGGTTAGCTTATCCTTACTTCTTTTATTTAAAGGATAATCGATCCGTTTAAGTAATACTAAATTTAGTTTACTTAGTTATATAAATTTTATCATTTTATAGTTTATCCTTTATTAGTATTTTAAAAGTAAATTACCTTTTAAAGGGTAGTAGTCTTAGCTTAGCTAAGCGGGACTTATTTTACGTCCTATTTAGCTTTATAGGCTATCGCGGTATAATACCTTAAAAAAGGGTAAAGGAGATTATTAAACCGGTATACTTAGTAAGCCGCGGCCTCCTCCGCTTTTATAGCCTACCTATCTTAAAGTTTTATTATAAGCGCATTAAGGAAAAGGTGCTTATTATTAAGGTTAGACTTAAAAGCTAATAAGAGCTTTTTACTAAAAAATATATCGTTTAGTATTTAACTTCTTATAGGATAAGTACTTAATTATATAATATAGTTGCTTTTAGCTTCGCGGATATTTAAGGGATTTCCGTTTAAATAGGTAGGAATTACTACTATTTACTATGCTTTATAGTATAAGGATAAGGAGATAAGGCGTAGACTAATTACCGCTAGTTAAGGTTAGTACTATAAACTAATTACCGCTAGTTAAGGCTAGTACTACGGACTAATTACTACTAATTAAGCCGGTATAACAAACTAATTAATATATATAAACGTATATAAGGGTTTAAAAATAGTAAAAAGCTTAACTATTCTTAAAGGTATAGCTAGCTACTTTATACTTAGTTCTTTAAGCTAATTTTAAGGCTCTTTAACTATACTATTTATAGTGCGTAAATAAACTATAAATATCCTTATAAAATCGCTTAATAAACTAAGTATAAGCTTAGTTAAAAATACTATAGACTATAGTCGGGGAAATCCCTTAAATATCCTTAGATATCCCTTAAAAATCGCAGTAAGGTTTATCTTATATTTTCTAGGGTGCTTTTATAGTTAAAAATAGGTTAAACTATAGTTAAGATATCCCGCGGAAATCCTTCGAAATCCTTTAAAGATACCGGCGGAATCCGCTTAATAGTTTCTACGGTATCTCTTATAGTTAAAGACGTTATAAACTATAGTTAAGTAAGCTCTTAACCCTTCGTAGTATTATCTTAAAGACCTTAGCGGGGTCTAACCGGTAATATTTATTATATCTCCTTAAGCGAGCCTTCGTAGTACGTGCTCCGGGCGTTTTTATCGCGGGGTTTTATAAGGCTTCTTTAAGAGTAAAGTAAGGAGTCTAAGCATAGCCGTTTAGATTCCGTAATAGTTATAATAACTAAGTAAATTACCTGTTTATATATTATTAGTCTTAGCTAAACTATCTTAACTTTAGCTTTAATTCTTTTATAAGCCTTAATTTATAAGACTAATATTAAGTTAATAAGGTTCTTTTAATAAAAAACTAAAAATTCTTAGCTAAGCAATATATTAACTATAAAGCGTCTTATTATTTAAGCGTTAATTCTTACTTTTATAACCGCGAGGCTACTATTTAGCTTTCTTAGTATATATATAGTAAATTCTACTTATTTAATAGTAGCTATCTTTCTTACTCTTTAAATAAGAATTCGTTAAAAGAAGTTTATAGTTATATCTTAAAAGGTCTTTACTAAGTTAGCTTAAATAGGCTTTAGTTTACTTTAATATTTATATAAGCTTTAATACTTATCCTAGGCCTTTTTTTATAGATTAATAAGCGTGCGTAAGTAAATTTAAACGGCTTATTAAGGCTTAATAGTTAAATATTAAAAGAAGCCCTAACTATTTAAACGCTTTATAGCTTTTAAATAACTACTTACTATACTAAGCTATAACTTTATATAGCAATATCCTAGCTAAGGTTAAGGGGGTATTTATCTTTAATATATTAATAAAGCTTATATTTTAAAGGGAATACTTAATCGTAAAATCCGTATACTTTATTAGCTTTTTAAACTAAGTTTACTATAATATAAATTATAGTTTCCTTTAAGGTTTTATTAATATTTATTTAAGCTCCTTTTATAACGTACTTTTCGTCTTTTAAATAATTATTAGTCTTTACTATAGTTCTTTCCTTAGTTATAAGGTCTACCCGCTTTAGCTTTAGCGTTAATAAGTATATAGTTTTAAAAGTTCTTTTTTTTAAGCTAAAAGACCTTAGCTTATATTTTTAGCTATTTAAACAGGGTTTCCCTTAAACTTAGTAAGCGCTATAAGGCTTATAATATATCCGCCCTTACTAAGCGGTTAAAGAATAGAACTTATAGCCTTAATAAGCTTTTAATAGATAGCTAAAGCGTCTTAAACTATCTTTTAAGTATATATAAGGTATAGCTAATCGGCCTTTACTTTTTTATAGGTTAAACCTATTTCTTTCGCGCTAATAATACTTTTAAGATCCTTAAGTATATTTAACTTATAGCTAAGGAAGAATTTCCTTATATTTATTTATCTACCTATTAATATCCTTATTTCTTTTTAAATATTATAAAGATTCTTATAAATAGATATCTAGCTTTTAGTAAATTGCTATAGTTAAGTAGGTTAGCTAATAAAGCGCGGCCTTAGCTTAATATTATAAGCGCGATATTTAATACTTAAAGTTAGACCTTATTACTATATCGTTAATAGTAAAGTGCTCTTTATTAAGTGCTTATATCGCTATATTTAAGCGGACTTTAAATAGTTTTTATAAGGCGGAGATTTACTAGCTTAGTTTAACGCTAAGCTTACTAAGGTCTTCTTATTATAGTTTTTATAGGTTTTTAGAATACTATTCCGCTATACTTCCTTAAAAGAAAGAAGGCAATTAAATAGCTAATTTATCTATATAAGCCTTACTTTTATTAGCGTTTTAGTAAATAAAGTAAATAAAACGGTTTACTCTTTAAAACATACTAGCCTTATCGTCTTCCTAGACTTTATTAAAGGATACTATTAGTAGTCTTAATAGGTTTAATCTCCTTATATCCTTAGCTTATAGTTAAGGTTTTTCTTAAAGCTTAATAAGTATATCTTCTTTTCTTAATACTTAAAGGAGACTAAAGAATTTTTTATTTAATATTATTACTATTTTTATTAAGAGGCTTAAAGCTATACTTAGTCTTAATATCTACGCGCTAAGTATAGATAAGTTTAGCTTATTAAAGGTATCGCTTACCGCGTTTTTATCGCTTATTATTAAGGTCTTAGTTTTAATACTCTTACTAAGCGCTTAGATTTTTGTTTTATATGCGTTATAAAATCCGGTATACTGCAAGGCCTTAAGCGTAAGAGGCTTATTTTTATAAATTAAAAGTCTTAAAAATACTTTAATTAGCGTAGCTATAGTAAATAAAGCTAAATAGTAATACTAAACTAAGAAACTACTAAGTATCCTTTAAAGCGGATTTCCGGTTAAGGCCTTAAAACTAAACTTTATTAATAATACGTAGTAAAAATATCCGCTAAGCTTATTATCTTATAAAAAGAGTAACTTTATTATAAGTTTAATTTTAAGGGTATTTAGTAAGTAAGGAGCTAAAAGGTTTTAAGGTTAGCTTATCTTTACTTTTTTTATTTAAAGAATAATCGATTTAATTAAGTAGTACTAAATTTAATTTACTTAGTTATATAGGTTTTATTATTTTATAGTTTATTCTTTATTAGTATTTTAAAAGCAGATTACCTTTTAAAGAGCGGTAGTCTTAGCTTAGCTAAGTAAGACTTATTTTATATATTATTTAGCTTTATAAGCTATTATAGTATAGTACTTTAAAAAAGGGTAAAGGAGATTATTAAACCGGTATACTTAATAAGCTATGGCCTTTTCCGCTTTTATCGTTTACTTATCCTAAAGTTTTATTATAAGTATATTAAAGAAAAGGTGCTTATTTTTAAGGTTAGACTTAAAGGTTAATAGGAGCTTTTTATTAAAGAAAATATTATTCAGTATTTAACTTCTTATAAGATAAATACTTAATCGTATAATATAGTCGCTTTTAGCTTAGTAAATATTTAAGGGATTTCCGTTTTAATAAGTAAAGATTACTACTATTTACTACGCTTTATAATATAAAAATAAGTAGATAAAGCGTAGATTAATTACTGCTAATTAAGGCTAGTATTATAAACTAATTACTACTAATTAAAGCTAATACTATAAACTTATTACTACTAGTTAAGCTAGTATAACGGACTAATTACTATATATTAATTAATATAAGGGTTTAAAAATAGTAAAAAGCTTATTTTGTTTAAGGTATAGCTAGCTACTTTATACTTAATTTTTAAGCTAATTTTAAAGATCTTTAACTATACTATCTTTTTCTTTATTATTAGTATATAAATAAACTAAAAATATCCTTAAAAATTACTTATTAAATTAAGTATAAGCCCGGTTAAAAACACTATAAATTATAGTTAAGGAAATCCCTTAAATATCCTTAAATATCCCTTTAAAATCGCGGTAAAGTTTATCTTATTTCTTTTAAGGTGCTTTTATAGTTAAAAACGGGTCGAACTATAATTAAGATATCCTATAAAAATCCTTAAATATCTTTTAAAGATACCGGCGGAATCCGCTTAGTGGTTTTTATAGTGTTTTTTATAGTTAGAAATATTATAAACTATAGTTAAATAGGCTTTTAAGCTTTTATAGTTATATCTTAAAAACCTTAGTAAGGTCTAACTAGTAATATCTATTATATCTCTTTAAGCGAGCCTTTATAGTACGTGCTTTAAGCGTTCTTATTACGGAGTTTTATAAGGCTCCTTAAAAGTAAAATAAGGAGTTTAAGCGTAGCCGTTTAGATTTTATAATAATAAGCCGTGATTAATAAAGCCTTATATAAGTATATTTACCTCTTTATTTAAGAGAGTTATATTATCTTAACTTATTAAAGTAAAGGTATTATAAAGAGATAATTAGCTTATTATATTAATACTAATTTAAGGTATATAAAGGCAGTTCTTTAATATATAGAGTATATTACTATTAGGAAATTTAAAATATAAATTTCCTACGCCTTTAACTATAATAAAAGACGCTTTTGCTTAAGTAATAGTTATATATATATCTTTATAAGAAGAAAGGAGTGATTTATTATATACTATACAATTAAAAGCCTTTATATTAAAAATAAAGTTATATATATTCCCTTTTTTATTTTAATAATATTTTTATTTACCTTAAAATTAACCTAAGAAATAAAAAAAAGAAAAGGCTTTAAAGGTCCTAGAATATTACTTATATTAGCTTTGTTTTTCTCTTTTAAAGAGGTATATAAAAGAGATATATATAAAAGGGGTGTAAAGAGTATAGTAAATATAAAGGGGATAAAGGGTATAAAAGGTATAGAGGATATAAAGGATATAGAAAGTATAAAGAGTATAAAAAGAGGGTTATTTACTTAAGCTAAGGAATTAGAAATATAAAGTATCTCTTTAAACGAAGAGGACTTTTTAAAGGAGGAAACTCGTTATTCTTTTTAGCTTTTAACTACTAATTTTCTAATTACTAAAACTCTCTCTTAAGAAGACTCTCCTAAGGAGGTTATAGGCGTAAAACGTTTATTATTCTTATTTAAGTAGTCTTTAAAAGGTTTAATTAAAAAGGGCTTTTTATAAAAAAAGGAAGAAAAAGAAGCTTTTAGTTTAAAACTTACTGCCTTTACCTTATCTTTATTTTTCTTAAGCTAAAAGCAGTCTTTTATAGCATAGCCCTTTTTCTTTTAATTCTTAAAAAAAGATATACCTTAATTAAAGTATAGGTTTTAAGGGTTATATTAAATAATTCTTTTATAAGAAGAAATATTTAAGTAAAATTCATAAAGTTAAAAAAAGGTTTTAAAGCTTCTTAAGCTAACTTTGTAGTTATATAGTGTTTTATTTAAGAGAGTGGGCTATTCTTTACTATAATTCGTACAAAGGCAACGTCTTCCGCGGTTTTAGTATATAGATCTTAAGAAATAGCTTCAGCGGCTTTCTTTTAGATAAAACCGGAATTTATTTAAAGTAACTAAGAGGAATAATTTAAAGAACCTTTTAGCTTATTAAATTAAGAGTTGTTTTTCGTCGCTCTATTTTTATAGATTGTTTCGAGAGGTATTCCGGTATAAACGTCGATTTAAAAGGAGGAGTAAGGAAAAGAAATATTAATTAAAGAGATATCGGTTAAAGAATATAATAAAAAGGTTTAAAGAAGATAGGAGAAATTATGTTTAAAGGTTCGTTCCTTATTATATAAAGAAACATTTTTATAAGGTTTATTTACTAGTTTATAGGATCTTAATAGCTAATTAAAAATCGAGGAGTATAAAAAAGATATTAAAAAGAGAGTAAAGGACTTAATATAAAGTAAGCGAAAAAATAAAAAAAAAGTGCTATTAAAAAGCGCGTCTTTTATTTTAAAAGGAAAGAACTTTAAGAGGTTTTTTATATTAGATGTAGTCTTAAAAATATAGTTAAAAAACATAACGTATTAAAGGAAGGGTTAAGAAAAACTAAGAAACTAAGTCTGATAGGATATTAGGAAAATTCTAAAAGAAATACGCTTTGTAAGTATAATTACGTTGAAAGTAAAAACGAGTTTTACTAAAATTTCCCGATTACGTAATAGTTAGAAAAACGTTAGTAAGGTAGGGGCTAAGTCCGGCTTAAAAAAAAGCCGGGCTTATAACGAATTAAGGAGCAAATAGGTATAAAGGAAAGTAAGTAAGTAGCTATAAGTAAAAAGATTATAAAGATATTAAAAGTATATAAAAAGGTAATAAAATAGGTAAGAAATATATATATAAAGTTAATTCTCTATTTAAGGTAAAAGGGGGACTAAAGCCTCCTTATAAAGACAGTTCCTAGGCTATAAGTAACTTAAGTAATTAAAAAAAGAGCCTCCTATTTAGCGCAATTATATATAGTAAGCTAATAGCTATTATTAGGTTAATATTATATTTATAAGCCTAAGGATTGATTCCGTAAAGAATACGAGGTAGCGTAGCGACTTAGCATAAATTATACGTATAGTCTTTATATATACCTCTTTTCTAATCTGCTTATACCTTGCTTATATATATACAACGTAATATATAAAAATATAAATAGTATGTGGAGTTATATAGCGGATTTAATATATATTTTAGCGTATTTATATCGTGTGTTATTTATGCTTTAGTAAGCCTATAAGCTGTGGGAGAGTATACTTTACTCCTTTATAAAACTTAGTTTAAGGGGCTAATAAGGTATACGGATTTACGGCGAAGTATTCCCCTTAAAAAATAAACTCTATTAATATATTAAAGATAAATACCCCTTTAACGTTAGCTAAGACGCTACTATATAAAGACGTAGCTAAGTATAATAAGTAGTTATCCGAAAGCTAAAAAGCGTTTAAATAGTTAAGGCTTTTATTAACGTTTAACTATTAAGCCTTAATAAGCTATTATAATTTACTTATATACGCTTACTAGTTTATAGAAAAGCAAGGCCTAGGATTAGTATTAAAGCTTTTATAAATACTAAGGTAAACCGAAGCCTTATTTAAGCTAACTTAGTAAAGACCTTTAAAGATATAACTATAAACTTCTTTTAATAAATTTCTATTTAAAAAGTAAGAAAAACGGCTACTATTTAATAAGTAGAATTTATTATATATATACTAAGAAGGCTAAATAGTAGCCTCGTAGTTATAGGAATAAGGATTAGCGCTTAAATAGTAAAACGCTAAGCGGTTAATATATTACTAAGCTAAGATTTTTTAGTTCCTTATTAAAAGGACCTTATTAACTTTACGTTAATCTTATAGATTAAGGCTTATAAAGAGATTAAAGCTAAAGTTAAGATAGTTTAGCTAAAACTAGTATTGTATAAATAGGTAATCTACTTAACTACTATAATAATTCTAGTTAGTTTTAGCTACGCCTTACTTATATAGGTCTAAGTATTACTATTAAAGCGGGATATAATATTCTTTTTAACGACTTTAAGCTTACTTAGTTAATAATATAGGATTATAAAACCTTTATAGCGATAAACCGCTTTAAGGAACTATTAATACTCCGCTAAAGTTAAAACATAAGAATAATTATAAACCTTAATAAGTAGTTTTAGCTATATAAGGAGGTTGATATTATAATTCTTTTAGCAGAAGTCTTTATAAATAACCTAGATAAAATAAGCCCCTTTAAAGATTTCTTATAAAAAAATCTTATGATAAACTATAAGCTTAAAATTAGCTACACTAAGGACTTACTTAAACTTACTACTACTATAGGCGTTTAAATCTACGCTAAAGACTTAAAATATATATTAAAGGTTTAAAATATCTTTAAAGTATTTCCTTACCTTTAAAATAATAAAGGAGTAGTATATATAAACGACTTTTAATATAAATATATTTCTTTAGTAAAAGACAAATAATATTAATAAGTTATATTAAGATTAAATTTATTAAGCAATAAGGATAAGAAAGCAGGAAATATAATATTCGGCTAGCTAACTAAAGAATAACAATTTAAGCGGGTTTATAAGCTAACTTTATTCGCGGTGTTAGTATTTATAATATAGAAAATAGTTAATAAAAAAGAAAAAGGTTAAATAATTATAAATTTATAAGGAATTAACGCTATTATAACTTTAAACGCTTACTTAATACCGCTTTAAAGCAATCTAATTTAACGCCTTTAAAGAAAAACGTTTATTAATATAGTAAACATATAGTAGTTTTTATACTAGTTCTTAGTTTACTAAACTTATTAAAGAAGGTTTATAGTTATAAGCTATCGCGGGCTAAAAAGATTACTTATAACACTTATAAGCTTTTAGAACTCCTTAGTATACGTTAAAAGATTTATTAATAATATCTTTTATAAATACTAAGAATATATAGCGGCTTATATTAATAATATTCTTATTTACTTAAATATAGCTAAAGAATACTTTTAATACTTAAAGGCGGTATTTTATACCTTTTATAACTATAATATTACTTTATTTAAACTAAAGTCCTTTTTAGCGTACGTATTTATATAACTCCCTAGATTTAAAGTAAATAATATTAACTTAATAAATATAAATAAACGTATATAAGCTTTAAGGGATATCTCGATCTTAAAAAACGTTTAATAGCTTAAGAAATAAATCGGCCTTATTAAGTAGCTATACTATATAGTTTTATATTTCGCTAAAAAGGTTAAAAACTTATAAAAATAAAAAATAAAGCTACTTTAAGTAAAATAAAAAGAAAGAGTCCCTTTAATAGGCTAAAAACGGGTATAATATACCGTAAAAGCCGCTTTTTAGCTTACTTTAAAAAAAGAAAAAGCGTTTATAAATCTAACTAAAAAAACACTTACTAAGCTTTAAATAATTTACTACTTTAACCCCGCTTTATAACTATTTATTTAAATTAATATATCTTAAAAATACAAAGTAGTAGCTATAGCTTTTTACTTAAAAGAAAGTATAAAATAAGATAAAAAGACTTTATTAGCGCGGACTAAGGTTTAGCTTATTATTTACTTAAGCCGCGCTTTTAAAGGCGGAGAACTTTAATACTAGCTTATAAACCTTAAAGTAGCTAGTTTAAAATAAACGGTTTATAAGCTACGTACTATAATATTATCTATAAGAACGCTATAAGTAGTTATCCTTACTAACTATATAAGTGCTTATAAAATTATATACTAAAAGTTATTATTTTTTATTAATATAAAATTTAACGATAAGCTAGTTCTTACTTCTTAATACTTAAGCTAATTCCCGCTTAAGGTATACTATATTTTAAGCGTAGAAAAAGTTATACTAAATGCTTTTTTACGTTTACTATATTTAAACGATAAGCTAATATCCTAAAACTAAAAAGGGGAATAAAAGTATATTTAAAAAGATAAGAAAATAGTTTACGTGTTTTTTCTATAGAAATATTTATTATAAAGTAAGTAGAGGCTAGTATATAAGTGCTGTCTGTAATATTATAATAATAAGCTATAAAGAGCCTGCTTATATATAACGGGTCCGTAGTTATATATATAAACCCGGCCCTCCTTATATAATAAGGCTTAAGCTATAGCTTAAGTTATTATAAACTTATAAGTTAAAGACTTTAATATAATACCTCTGCTTTTTATACCGCGTAAAGTAGCTTAAAGCTATTAGCTATTATAAAAGGCTATTAGCTATTATAAAGGCTGCTTAGTCCGCGGCCTTATAAGTGCGGGACTTTATATTATAATAAGTAGGCTATATAATAGTAGGTTTAATAGCCTTACCCGCCGCCGCCGCCGGCCCTTAATTAGCCGGCTTTTATTAAGAGGCCTATTTACTTATTAAGCGGCTATTATATCTATCTTTAATAGCCCGGCAGCATATTAAGCGGCCTATTCGCTATCGCAGTATTCCCCGCTTTAAGTTAAGGGCTATAAGGTATAAATACTTAATCTCTTTACCCTTAACCCCCCCTTTCTTTCTTTTTGCTTTAAACTAGTAATATTAATAGTAATAGTAATAGGAATAGTAATAATAGTAATAGTAATAATAATACTATAAGTATCGCCTTTCTTTATATAAAGCGAACGCTTTTAAGCTAATATTTATAAAAATAATATATTGTTAATATTATTAATGCTTATATTAAAACTCCTTAATATATTTAAGCCTTAAAAGCAGCATACGTATACTATTACCGCCGCCTATATCGCTACTGCTTTATTAGTTATACTTAAGCAGATAACGTCTTTATAAGTAACTAGACTATAACTAGCCCCCGCGACCCCGCTTTTTAATAAACCCTTCGCTACTCTTAAGACCGCTAAGTTAAGCGCTATAAGTCCGCTCTCCTTAGTATACTATCCTTATATTAACCTTCTAACTTAATATAAGCGGTAAGTATTACTTAGCGCCGCTTATAATAAGTCTTATATACGCTACTTATTAAGTAGCTATACTTACTATAAGTAAGCGGGTCGCCTTAGCGGTAGCTACTTTACTTATACTTATACTAGCCGCGCTTATAAAGCGGCTTTAGCTGTCTTTATTATTACTAAGTTAGCTTAAAAGGCCGATCTTAGTAATAAAGCGGGGAAGGCGTAATTAAAAGCCGCCGCCGCTGCTTATTATTACTTATACTCGCTTAAGTAAATAAGCTATATACTTAAGTAAGTCCCCCCCCTTCCTCTTTTTTCTTACTACGCTTATTATAGCGATTAGCGCTAACTATTCTTATTAAGAATACTGCTTTTATAGCGCTATTAATAGTGCTTTTATCCGTCCTTTCCGCTACTTTTACCTCGGCCTCCCGCACTACTTATTATAGCACCGCCGCTAGCTTTATCGTGCTCGCCGCCGCCGCTCTTTTTAATATATTTACTACCGCCGCCGCTTAGATATTTAGGCTAAAAAGCTGCCTCCGCGCTTTAAAGGCCGCCGCCGCCGCTTTTATAAAGAAGGAGGAGGATAACGATAACGATAAAGAGGAAAAGAGTAATAACGATAATAAGTAAGATAAGGATAATATATAGGCCTTAGTTACTTAAGCTAGTTAGCTTTAAATATAATTCTTTTTTCTTTTTACTTTATAAAACGCTTTAAGTAATAAAAAGGCTAAGGTTACTTTTATATTAATAAAGGGGTCTTTTAATACTAGCTTAGTAGCGTTTATAAGCTTTTATATAGAAGCTCCTTTATTTTATAAAGGTAGTATAAAAATATTAGCTTAGCTTGCTTTTTATTACTACTTAAAAAGAAGCTGCTAATTACTAAGCTTCTTGTTTTTATTTACTAGCTTATTAAAAGCTTTAAACTTATATAAAGCGATAGCGCTTATAAGCTTTTATATAAGCTTTTAAGTTAAGTTTAAGTAGCTTTACTACTTAATAAGAACCTCTTACTACTTACCTTTACTTACTTTCCTTTAATAAGCTACCTTTACTTTCTTAATTATAAATTCCTCCTCTCTTTTAACTAAATTTACGGGGGGTTAAAAGTCTATAACTACTTACTTAAGTAAGAGGTCTTAAGCCGCTTAGCGTAATAAGTCTACGTTAATCTTATTATATATCCTTAAAGGTAACCCTTTAAGCTTTATAACTTATAAGCTAATAACCCTTTATACTATAAACTTTATATATAGCAAGTTAAGCTTTTTCTTTAAGCGGTTAGATTAATAATTATAGAAGTTTAACTAAACCTTATCTTTAAATACGAAACTTTTTACTAAAAACTTAAACTTATTATTATACCGCTTTTAATTTTATACCGCCGCTACTATTACCGATTAGTAGTAGTTTATAGTTACCTTAAGTTTTTAAATAAAGTAAGTAGCTTAAGCTTTTAATAAAGCGGTTAAGTGCTGCTCCGCCGCTATATTTACTACTTAAAGTATTAAAGAGGGAGGTTTAAAGCTATATAATACGAAAAAAGGGGTTATACTAATAAACGCTTAAAGCTTGCTATTTAAGGTAAGCTATGCGGCTAAAAGCTAGCGGTTTTAGTTTACTTAGTTCCGGGCTACTATAGCTTATAAGTAGGCTTATATTTTTTAATTAACGCGCTCCGGGCCCTTATTAGTTTATAAGTAATACGTAAAGCTAAGTAGTTAAGTAACTTAAAGTAGCTTATAAAGGTACTATTTAAAGCCCCTTATTTAGTTTAAGCCTTTATTACTTTTAATTAAAGTAAGCTAGTTTTATATTCGCGCCTCGTATTAAAAAAAGCGTTTTATATATACCTCCGCTTTTAAAAAAAGTATTAGCTTAAGCACTACCTTTTTATTAAGGCGGCCTTTAATAACTTATATATAGCGATTCCCTTTTAATATAAGCGGAAGGTCCGTTATAAAGTCTATTTAAATATATACTTAAACCCGGTTTAAAATCGGTAGCTACTTAAAGAGCTTTTTATAAAGCGCCCGCTAAATCTTTATATAGCTATAAATATTATAGTTATAAAGAAAGCGGCGGACGTAATACTATATAAAGGGCTAATAAAAGTCCTTAGTAAGACTTACTGCTATACTTTACTAGCTAAGGTAGCTAATAATATTAAAGTTATAAAATAGCTATACTAGCTTCCCTTAAAGCTTATTCTTTTACTTATCTTTTAGTAAGGCGTTCCTTTTATTAGCTTTTATTATATTAGAGGCGCCTAACACTTATAACTTACCCTTTTAGCGGAGGTGCCCCTTAAAATTAATGTAGCAGTCCGCTACCTATACTTTTAATTATAGCTTTAAGTTTAAAGAACGTACGCTAGACTTTATAGCGCGCTATATGCTTTTAGATATACGGTCTTAAGAAGCTAGTTTATTCTAAAAACGCTAAAGGCCTTTATCTTAAAAGATCCTCGCCGCTTAAGCGCTTAAGCTTACTTAGTCCCTTAAACTTAGCGCTTTAAAGAGCGCTAATAAGGAGGGCGGGTGCAC
Source organism: Ophiocordyceps robertsii (assembly GCA_027405785.1). Taxonomy (NCBI): domain Eukaryota; kingdom Fungi; phylum Ascomycota; class Sordariomycetes; order Hypocreales; family Ophiocordycipitaceae; genus Ophiocordyceps; species Ophiocordyceps robertsii. Next base: position 19,328 of record JAPEBW010000559.1, read on the forward strand.
TATAAAGAGAATACCCGCCTTTATCGTAGCGGGCGGGTCTACCTTATTAAATAAGGGGGTTAAAGGCTTTTTAATAAAGAGGACCTTAATATATATACGCAACGCCGCTTATAGAATAAGCTATAAATCCTGCGCTTTAGTATCCGCGTTTATAATACGGTCTTAGTCTTAATAAGAAAGCGTGTTTAGTATAATAAAGTCCCGGCCTAGCTTATACTTAATCTAAAAGTTAAAGCGGGATAAGTACTTAGCTTAATAAGTTTACCGCTTTAAGAGGTATTAATAAGTTATAAAATACCTAAGGTTTTAGCAGTTTATAAAGACTTTAAAGCTTTTATAACTGTAAAGCTTTACTTACGATTATTTAAGATAGCTAATAATAGCGAGTATCTCTTAATTATAAACAGCGTAGTTACTTTTTATAAAAGTTAGCTTCTTTAAGTAAAAGGCTATAAGCTACTTCCGCCCCTTTATATCTTATAAAAGCATGCCTTTAAGAGCTTAGCCGCTATAGTATGCTTTTACTATAATAGTATAGTTAAAATCCTATTAAAGTAGTATTAAGGCTTATAAAAATAGGTTTTTAAGCGTATAAAACGTACCTTCTTATATAAGTTCTTAATAAAACGCTACCTTCTTCTTTATAATCTTATTTAATACTATAATAAATTTAAAAACCGTATAGATAAATCTATAGTAATAGTTAGTAAAGCTTAAAAAGCTTTATATACTAGTTTATATTATTAAGGTATCTTAGTTTTAAATTGCCTATATCTTAATAAGGTCCGCTTAAATGCCCGTACTAATATATATTATAAGCTTAAGGTATTTTATACGCTTTACCTTAAATTTATACTTATTTAAGTTAAAGTATAAGTTATATAAGTAAAGGCGGTTTAGAAACTTTTTATACCTTTTATATATAGTTTTTATATAAGCCGCTACTATAAATAAATGTATGATTAATATAAGCGGAGGCGAACTTATAAATAAAGTTATAAAGAACGTTATTAATATAACGTTAAAAAGTAGTTAAGGTCTTAATAAGACTAAAAGAGGTTACTAACTACTTAAATAAGCTATAGCGGGTATATAAGGCCGTCTTTTACTCTTTTCTTTTTATTATCCGCACTTTATAAAACCCTTATATAATATTAAGCTTAGTAAACTACTTTGCTTTTAATAAATTATAAAGCATATTAAAGATTAAGGGGAGCGGGTAATAGTTTAGCCGCATAATCGCGTTAAGAGCTTAATAATTATAGTAAAAGCAGATTCCGTCCCTTAGTTTTTAAACAAAAAGAACTAAAGCGCTTACTTTTAAGCTACTTACTTAAATAAACCCTTTATTTAAAAGGTCCCGAAACGTCTTTTTAAGTACTAATAATTCGGCTTATAATATACTATATAACGGCCTAAAAAGCGCGGGGAACTCTCTTTCCCGCTTATCTATACGGATAAGGATCTTATAATTAACTCCTAGCTTATAAAGGTTAGTCTTATTAGCCTCGCGCTTTATAAAGAGCGGTAATAAGTTATACAAGCGCTATAAAATTACCTTTTATAAGTCTATAGCCGATTTTAGCGTCTTAGGTATTTAAGCCTTATTAATACTAATAAAGCTTATAATATAAACCGCTAGATTAATAGCGGCCTTACCTTTTTAGCGTTTAAGCTATTATACTATGCTTATAAAAACTAAAGCGAGTACTTTAAAGGTATTAGCTAGTTTAAATATAGCTCTTATCTCTTAAAAGGCGCCGCTTATATAAAATAGCTATAACTTTACTAAGCTTAACTATAGCCTCTTTATTATAGAATTTTAACGGCTATACCTAGACTCCTTACTTTACTTTTAAAGAGCCTTATAAAACCTTATAATAAGAATACTTAAAGCATATACTATAAAAGCTCGCTTAAGGAGATATAATAAATATTACTAGTCGGACCCCGCTAAGGTTTTTAAGATATAACTATAAAGGCTTAAAAGCTTATTTAACTATAGTTTATTATATTTCTAACTTTAAAAGATACTATAAAAACTATTAAGTGGATTCTATTAATATCTTTAAAGGATATTTAAGAATTTTCGCGAGATATCTTAATTATAGTTTAACCTGTTTTGAATTATAAAAATACTTTAAAAGATATAAGATAAACTTTCCCGCGATTTTTAAGGGATATTTAAGAATATTTAAAGGAATTTCTTAATTATAGTTTATAGTATTTTTAACTAAGCTTATACTTAGTTTATTAAGTAATTTTATAAGGATATTTATAGTTTAGCTATATATTAATAATAAATAAAAAGATAGTATAGTTAAAGATCTTTAAAATTAGCTTAAAGAACTAAGTATAAAGTAGCTAGCTATATCTTAAAAAAAAGATAAGATTTTTACTATTTTTAAACCTTTGTATACGTTTATATATAGTAATTAGTTTATAATACTAGCTTTAATTAATAGTAATTAATTTATAGTACCGGCCTTAATTCGCGGTAATTAGTCCGCGCCTTATCCTTTTATTCTTATATTATAAAGTATAGTAAATAATAGTAATAACTACTTATTTTAAAAAAAATCCTTTAAATATCCGCTAAGTTAAGAGCGACTATATCGCATAATTAAGTACTTATTTTATAAGAAGTTAGATACTAAATAATATTTTCTTTAATAAAAAGCTCTTATTAGCTTTTAAGTTTAACCTTAATAATAAGTACCTTTTCCTTAACGCGCTTATAATAAAACTTTACAATAAGTAAGCTATAAAAGCGGAAAAGGCCGCGGCTTATTAAGTATACTAGTTTAATAATCTCCTTTACCTTTTTTTAAGGTATTATACTAAAATAGCTTATAAAGCTAAACGGGATATAAAACGGGTCCCGCTTAGCTAAGCTAAAACCACCGCTTTTTAAAAGGTAATCTACTTTTAAAATACTAATAAAAGATAGACTATAAAATAATAAAACTTATATAACTAAGTAAATTAAATTTAGTATTACTTTAACGGATTAATTATCCTTAAAATAAAAAAAAGTAAGAATAAGCCGACTTTAAAACCTTTTAACTCCTTACCCGCTAAATACCCTTTAAATTAAGCTTATAAAAAAGTTACTTTTTCCTTAAGATAATAAGCTTAGCAGATATTTTTACCGCGTATTACTAATAAAGTTTAGTTTATAGGCCTTAATTAAAAATCTGCTTAAAAGAATACTTCGTAGTTTTTTAGTTTAGTCTAACTATTTAGCCTCGTGCGCTATAGCCGCGCTAATTAAGGAATTTTTAAAACTCTTAATTAATAAAAATAAGCCTTTTATACTTAAGGTCCCGCGGCGTACTAGATTTTAAGACGCGTATAAGATAAAAGGTTAAGCGCTTAGCGAAAGTATTAAGACTAAGACCTTAATAGTAAGCAATAAAGATATAATAAGCAATACCTTTAATAAGCTAAACTTATCTATACTTAGCGCGTAGATATAAAAATTAAGTATAACCTTAAGTCTTTTAATAATAATAGTAGTAATATTAAATAAATAATTCTTTAGTTTTCTTTAAGTACTAAAAAAACGCGTTTATTAAGCTTTAAGAAAAACCTTAACTATAAGCTAAGGCTATAAGGAGATTTAACTTATTAAGACTACTAAAAGTATCTTTTAACGAAGTTTAAGTAGAAAATAAAGCTAGTATATTTTAAAGAGTAGACTGTTTTATTAACTTTATCCGCTAAAACGCTAATAAAATTAAGGCTTATATAAATAAATAAGCTATTTAATTGCCCTCTTTCTTTTATAAAAGTATAGTAAAATAGTATTTTAATAACCTCTTAAAACTATAATAAGAAGGGCTTAGTAAGCTTAGTATTAAAATAAGCTAATAGTTCTCCGCTTTATAAAAACGGTTTAAAATCTACTTAAATATAGCAATATAAGCACTTAATAAAGAGCCCTTTATTATTAAAGATATAGTAATAAAGTCTAACTTTAAGTCTTAGATATCGTGCTTATAATATAAAGCTAAAGCTATACTTTATTAGCTAAACTACTTAATTATAGTAATTTACTAAAAGCTAGATATTGATTTATAAGAATCCTTATAATATTTAGTAAGAAATAAGGATATTAATAAATAAATTTATAAATATAAGCAAATCTTTTTTTAGCTATAAGTTAAATATACTTAAGGATCTTAAAAGCACTTATTAGCGCGAAAAAAATAGGTTTAACTTATAAAAAATTTGGGCTAGCTAGCCGTGCCTTATATATACTTAAAAGTTATCCGGGACGCCTTAGCTATTTATTAAGGGCTTACTAAAGCCGTAAGTTATATTCTTAGACCGCTTAATAAAGGCGGATATACTATAATCCTTATAGCGCTTGCTAAGTTAAAGGAGAAACCTATTTAAATAGCTAAGGATATAAGCTAAAGTCTTTTAGCTTAAAAGAAAAGGAACCTTTAAGACTATACGCTTATTAACGCTAAAGCTAAAGCGGGTAAACCTTATAACGAAAAAAGGAACTATAGTAAAGACTAATAACTATTTAAGGGATAAAGAGTATAATATAAAAGGAGCTTAAACGGATACTAATAAAAGCTTTAAGAAAACAGTAATTTATATTATAGCAAACTTAGTTTAAGTAGCTAAGAAAGTATATAGATTTTATAGTAAAGCATTGCTTTTAAAGAATAAGTTCTACTAATATATTAAAGATAAATACCCCCTTAACCTAAGCTAAAACGTTACTATATAAAAGTTTAGCTTAGTATAATAAGTAGTTATTTAAAAGCTAAAAAGCGTTTAAATAGTTAAGGCTTCTCTTAACGTTAAACTATTAAGCTTTAATAAGCTATTACGATTTACCTATATATATTTATTAGTCTATAAAAGAAAGGCTTAATAGAAGTATTAAAGCCTATATAAATACTAAGGCAAACTAAAGCTTTATTTAAGCCGACTTAATAAAGACTTTTTAAGATATAACTATAAACTCCTTTTAACGAATTCTTATTTAAGAAATAAGAAAGATAACTACTATTAAATAAGTAGAATTTACTAAATATATACTAAGAAAGCTAAATAGTAGCTTAATAGGTATAAAAGTAAGGATTGGCGCTTAAATAGTAAAACGCTTAGCGGCTAATATATTACGAAAAGAAGATTTTCTAGTTTTTTTAGTAAGGGGACCTTATTAACTTTATATTAGTTTTACGGATTAAGGCATATAAAAAGATTAAAGCTAAACTTAAGATAGTTTAAGTAAGACTAGTAATATATAAATAGGTAATTTACTTAGTTACTATAATAATTTTAGCTAGCTTTAGCTATACCTTACTTATATAAGTCTGGCCGCCGCTATTAAGACATAATATAATATTTTTTCTTAACGACCTTAAGCTCGCTTAAATAATAATATAGAATTATAAGAGCTTTATAGCGATAAACTATTTAAGGAACTATTAGTACTTTACTAAAGCTAAAAAGTAAGAATAATTAAAAACCTTAATAAGTAGTTTTAGCTATATAAAAAAGTTAATACTACTACTTTTTTAGTAAAAGTCTTTATAGAAAACTTAAATAAAATAGACCCCGCTAAGGACTTTTTATAAAAGGATCTTATAGTAAACTATAAGCTTAAAATTAGCTAAACTAAGGACTTACTTAAACTTACTATTAATAAAAGCGTTTAGATTTACGCTAAGAACTTAAAATACGTATTAAAGGTTTAAGATATCCTTTAATCGTTTCCCCGCTTTTAAAGGGATAAGGGAGTAGTATATATAAACAAATCCGAATAAATATATATTCCCTTTATAAAACGATAGCAATTTTAATAAGTTATATTAAGATTATACTTATTAAGCAAAAAGGATAAGAAGGTAGAAAATATAATATTTAGCTTACTAACTAAATAAGGACGATTAAAACGAGTTTATAGGCTAACTCCGTTTATAGCGTTAGTATTTATAATATAAGAAATAGTAGATAAAAAAGGAAAAGGATAAGGAATTATAGACTTAAAAGAGATTAACGCTATTATTACTTTAAACGCTTACTTAATGCTCTTTTAAAGCGATATAATTAAACGCCTTTAAGGAAAGAAGTTTATTAAAATCGTAAATATATAATTGTTTTTTTATTAGTTTTTATTTTATTAAGACTACTAAAAAAGGTTTATAGTTATAAGCTATTATAAGCTAAAAAGATTATTAATAATACTTATAAGCTTAAAGAACTCCTTATTATATATTAAAAGGCTAATTAATAACGTCTTTTATAGATACTAAAAATACGCGATTGCTTATATCGATAATATTATTATTTACTTTAATATACCCAAAAAATACCTTTAATACTTAAAGGTAGTATTCCGCGCTTCTTATAACTATAATATTACCTTATCCGGATTAAAGTCCTTCTTAATATACTTATTTATATAGCTCTTTAGATTTAAAGTAAATACTATTAGCTTAATAAATATAAGTAAACGTATATAAGCTTAAAAGAATATTACGTTTTTAAAGAACCTTTAATAGCTTAAAAAAGAATCGGCCTTATTAAGTAGCTATACTATACGGTCTTATATTTCGCTAAAAAATTAACTTCTTAGAAAGATAAAAGATAAAGCTACTTTATCTTTAATAGGAAGAAGGAGTCCCTTTAAGGGGGTAAAGATAAGCTTAATATACCGCGAAAGCCGCCTTTTAGCTTACTTTAATAAAAAAAAGGCCTTCGCGAATTTAACTAAAAAACTTACTAAACTTTAAACGATTTACTACTTAAACCCCTCTTAATAACTATTTATTTAAATTAATATATCTTAAGAATATAGGATAGCGGCTATAGATTCTTACTTAAGGGAAGGTAAAAAATAAGATAAAAAGACGCTACTAGCTTAAACTAAGGTTTAGCTTATTATTTACTTAAGCTACGCTCTTTAAAGCGGAAAGCTTTAATACTAGCTTATAAAGCTTAAAGTAGCCGGTTTAGTATAAGTAGTCTATAAGTTATATACTATAATACTATCCGTAAAAACGCTATAAGTAGTTATCTTTACTAATTATATAAGCACTTATAAAATCATATACTAAATTTCTTTATTCTTTATTAATATAAAATCTAATAATAAGCTAGTCCTCGCGTTTTAATATATAAGCTAATTTTAGCTTAAAGTATACTATATCTTAAGTGTTAAAAACGTTATATTAAACGCTTTTTTATATTTACTATATTAAGACGATAAGCTAGTATCTTTAAACTAAAAAGGGAAATTAAAACGTATTAAAAAAGATAAAATAATAAACTGTGTATTTCTTTATATTAAAGCATTAATTAAATTACCGCTTTACTAAAAAAATGATTAATAGATATATAAAAAGTATATAATTAGTTAAGATTATTATATAGCTTAGCGATTAAGACGGTATTCTTAACCTCCTATTCCTTTAATTTTAAGGGTTACTATACTCTATAAAGAACGGTAAACGCCGAAGACTATATATCCTTAAGACTTATACTAAGAAGATCGTTAAATATACTTATACTAAATATTTTTATACTAGCTATACTTATATATAGTAAGATCTATTTAAAAGCTTCTTAATCCTATAGCTTAGTAAATATATAAATAAGGTCGTAAACGGCTATAATACTAATTATTATAACTAAACTAATTAAGGTTAAACGTTATAATAGCTTATCTTAAGTAATAATTAGTTTAAAGCGGAAAGCTATATATAAGCGTTATATACTAAGCTACTCCGCGCTAATTAGGGGATTTTAAAAAGGATAATTTTAAACTAAGATATAAAGTTTACTTTAATATTTTAGCGGACTTTATAATAAGCCTTCGGATTAAAGCCTTTTATATTTACCGCTAAGTACCTTTAAACTAATAGCTTATTAAAAAAGCGAAACTAAACTATAAAATTCGCGCTATAATTCTTTACCGCTAATTTCCTAAACTTACGCTAAACTAATATATTAATCGCTTTTTAGTTTAGCTTTAATAATTCCTTCTTTTTAGTAATTTATATAGCTTTTAGTAAGCTTATTATAAGGATAAGAATAAATAATAGCCTTTAGTGTTTTTATAACTACTTATACTTATAAAACTAAGAGTTCTTATAAGAAGAAGCTAAGTTAGTTATCCTTTATACTTAAGCCGCTATAAAGGATAGATATAATAAGAAATACCGCCTGCTAAATCTTAAGCTTAGCGATTAAGTTTAGCTATAGCTTAGTATAAGTTATTATATTATAGATAGTAAACCGGCGAAGCTTTAAAAAGATATACTAAGCCGTTTAAAGTTACTATTAAAGTAAGATAGCTTATATATTAATTAAATATAAAAAGGTCTTTTAATATTTATCTAGTCGTTTTAATAGTATAACTACGCTTAGTAAAAAAGCTAGCTATTTACTTAAGCTTAGTTTAAGATAAAGGAATACCTTACTTAAATAAGTAAAACGTAAAACGAATTTTATAAAGCTATATAATAAAAAAAGCAGTAAAAGGCTAAGGAAGGAGTTTCTTATAGCTTAAAAAAGCTAGCTAAGTAGCTATAACTTATAAGTAAACAAAAAAGCGGTCTTCTTACTAAAGATTATAAAAGCCTTTAAAAAAATATAAAAGAAGTTAGTTACTTAAGTAGTTTAAATAAAAGCATAACGCGCGGCTTTTATAACTTAATATAAAACTCTTTAACTAAGAGAATTAAGTAGTTAAGCTTAAGTATAAGACTTAAAAGCTATTATTAATTATAAAAAACTATACTTTACCGCGCTTAAAGTAATTAGTTAATTTAATAATAATATACTACTATTTCCCTTAAGTAATAAGGCTATTTTAGCCTTATAATATATTTTTTTAAATTCTTTTTATTGCCTGCCCTCCCTCCTTTCCTTTTTTCCTTTTATAATTATATTTCCTTATACTACTAGCCTTAGTCCGCTATACCTCGCTTACTTTTATATATATAACCTTTTTTACTTTAAGCTTATAATCTTTATACTCTTATTTTAAGTCCCTTTATTATTTAATATCTCTTATAGCTAAAACTAGCTATTTTATTACTACTTCTTTAGCCTACTTTCTTATAAGCCCTTATACTTTTAATATAAAGGATATAAATAAGCGCTTAAGCTTTATAAAAATAAAGTAGTTATTTTTTATAGCTTTAAGTCCTTTAATAAAAGTTAGAACCTTTAAGTTAAAGTCTTTATATAAATTTATACTGCTTTCTATAGCCGCGCTTAAGCTAATAGATTTAACTTAAATTATAGTATTTTAAAGAATAGCTTATACTACCCTCTTTAAATACTTAACTTAAACGACTTACCTTTTAGCCTTATATTATAGTATAGTTTAAATAGCTAGTTTCGTAGTAAATTAGCTATACCTCCCGCTTAGCTCTTAGTATTTAAAAGCCCCCGCCGCCTATATATTTTTAAAGTATAGCCGGAAATCTTTATTAATAAAATAACTAGCTAATACTTAACGCTTTTAAGTTAACTAACCTCGCTATAGTCCTAAGATTAATAATAGCTACTATAACTAATAAAATCCCGCTTTAATTAAATAATTAAAACGATATCTACGCTATTTTTAACTATATATTTAAGGCTTAGCTTTCTTAGTTTATAGCCGGGTTTATAGCGGTATTTTAAGCTATTATAGCTAAAACCCTATCTTACTTTATACGCGGTCTAGCCTATACTATAAAATCCCCCGTTTAGCCTATAGCCGCTATAAGCCTTAAGGACCTATTTAATTTAGCTTAGCGAACGCTTTTTCCCCCCGCTAATATGCTTAGCCCGGCTATATAAAAGCGTATAAGTGCTTTATTATAGTCTATCCGCCGTCTTTTTTAAACTAAAAGAGATAGCGATAATTAGCTTTATAATATATACCGCCGCCCGATTTTATAAAAGCTATTAATAATAACTAATACGATCTTTAATAAGCCTAGCCTTACGGGCCTATACTTAAGTAATAAGATTATAATAATTAAAAGTTTCCGCTTAGCTATAAACTACGCTAAGTTTTACTTATAGGCCCGTAAAAAGTCTAAACGCGACTTAACTTTAACTTAAGCGATAAAACTCTTAAGCTTTAATATCCGCCTTATTAGCCGCACTAACTATACGCTTTATATTCTTACTTTTTAAGCCCTCTTTATAAAGAGGTTCTTTAAGACTATTAAATACGTTTTAAACTTTAAGAGTAAGGAGTTAAGTAATAAGGCTATTTAAGACCTTATTACCCGCTTTTAAGCGGCAATATAAACGTTAAATACCTTAATATTAACTATACTTATTAATATTAGTAAGACGGCCTACCTTTACCTTAATACTTTCTTAATAGCTAAATATATATTAGTTGGCGGAAAGGCGTAAGTAATAGCGCTATCTAAAAAGGATAATAAGTTAAAAAGCCTAGTAATAAAAGGAAAAGGATAGCTATAATAGTAATAATAAGTAAGATATAATATCTCGCTTATAAGCGGCCTATAAAGCTAATAAATAATATAAGAAACTTAGCGGAGGATTAATAATAGTATAAAAAGTAAGTAAGATAAGAATATAAAATAAGGCCTAAATAAAGCTAATTTCTTATAGTATATCCCGCTAAGGAAACCCTTATAATATAATAGTTATACGCTTAAGAAGCATGCCGGCTATAATACTAAAGTCGGTTCGAATCCGGCTAAGGGCATAGCCTTTTTAGCTAAACTAGCAGACTACGCTAACCTACTATAAAATTAGCTAATTAGCGCTTCTAAAAGCGCTTATAAATTTACTAGCAGCTTAGCCCCGCTATAAGTAGGCCTGCCTAGGCCTAGTCCTACCTAGACGCGACGACGACTTGCTAAGGGCGCGGCCCTTAGCCTTAGTCTAGTCCTTAACTAGGATAATAAAAACCCGTACCGGATAACTAGCAATTCCGATATTAATAACGCGGCGCGGTGCCGATATAATAACTCGGTAAGGGCCTTTCGGGACTTAGTAAACCTTAAAGCGCCCCCGGCCCGGCTAAAGGCCGGCAAAATTATATAGCCTGCTAAGCCTCGCGGCGGTATAAAATAAGGCGATAACTCGGAATACGCATTTCGGCGGATAATTAAATACCTCGTAGAAAAATTCTATCGACTAATAATAACTAAGAGATACGTTAATTACCTACTATAAAGTCGTTATTGCTTTATAGCGGGCCCGTAGTAGTTTGAACTAATTAACCGACCGACCTATCTATAGCCGGCGCCCCCCCCCTTCCTTATATATAGTTATAAGGGCTAATATAGTAAGACTTAAAGCGAAAAAGTAGCGGAGGGTTTTTCCTTAAGCACTTTAGTTTCCCTTTATATAAAAACCGAGCGATAGCTTAAAAACCTATAAATAGGTTTTTAGCGTAAACTTAATAAAAATATTAATATCCTGCTAAGGAAATTAAATATTCCTTAGCGCGGAGACTTTTTATTACTTAATAAGTGCTTCAACGTATACCTTAAAGGAGAGTTAGAAACCTTATTATAAGTTTTAGCTAAATATACTAATCGCTTTAATAAAACGAAGATATATAACTAAATAAGTAATAAGAATTTATAATAAAGCCGCTTACTTACTATCTTAAGCTACCCGGCTACTATTAGCTAAATAAGCCGAAAAGACTATTAAAAGAATAAGGACGGCGAACTATTAATATAGTATAAAGACGCCGCTATAAAGCTATTACTTAGCGCCCCCTTTATTTTATTTTTAATTTAAACTAATAAGGATATTAGCTTTTCTTTCTTACTTAAAGAAGTTATTATAAAATCTAAACGGCTATGCTTAGACCTTTTACTTTACTCTTAAAGAGCTTTATAGAACCTTATAATAAAAACGCTTAAAGTACGTACTATAAAGGCTTATTTAAGGAGATATAATAAAGATTATTAATAAAACCCCGCTAAGGTTTTTAAGATATAACTTTAAAGGCTTAAAAGCCTTTTTAACTATAATTTAAATTATTTTTAACTATAATAAATACTATAAAAACTATTAAGCGGATTCCGCTAATATCTTTAAAGGATATTAAAGGATTTCTATAAGATATCTTAATTATAGTTCGACTTATTTTTAACTATAAAGGCACTTAAAAAGATATAAGATAAACTTAACCGCGATTTATAAAGGACATTTAAAGATATTTAAAGGATTTCCTTAATTATAGTTTATAGTGTTTTTAACCGGGCTTTTATATAGTTTAAAAAGTAATTTTATAAGGATATCTACGGTCTATTTACGTATTAATAATAAATAGAAGGATAGTATAGTTAAAGATCCTTTAAATTAGCTTAAAGAATTAAGTATAAAGTAGCTAGCTATACCTTAAAGAAAAAGTAAGCTTTTTATTATTTCTAAACTCTTATATATATTTATATATAGTAATTAGTCCGTTATACCGGCTTAATTAGCGGTAATTAGTCCGTAGTACCGGCCTTAACTAGCCGTAATTAGTTTATGTCTTATCCCCTTATCTTTATACTATAAGGCGTAGCACTTTTTTAGTATAGGACTAAAAAAGACTATATATATATAAGCTAAAGCTTCCTTAAGATTAAAGAGAATTTAAGCTTTAAGATTATATATACTATAATAAGCCTTATATAGCCGGCTACCTTTATAGCTAGCTAAGTAATACCTTTAATCTCCGTACTTTTTATTATACTTAAAGCGCCTTTTACTTAGCGCGGGGTAATCTTTTTAATAAGAACTTATATTTAGCGTATAAACGCCTTATATATTATAGTATAATATTAGCATCCTTTATTTATTAGCTTAGTAAAAGACTTAGACTTATTAAGTATAAATTATATTAAAATAAGATCCTTTTTTATATAGGCTACTAGTAATTACTTTACCTATACTAACAACTATAGCTCCGAGGCTTATTTTTACCTTAAAGCTATTCTTTTCCCTCCGCTTTATAAAAAGCAGGGTCTTTATTATTTAAGGCAAGCTAAGGTAGTATATTAATCGCTATAAAGCGGATTCTTTTAAAAAGACGCTTCGCCGGCTTATATAAGCACTTTATAGCGAGGTAAGAGCTTATTTTATAGTATAAGCATTAGCTATTAATATACTGTTTTTAAATCTTATCGCTAAAAACTTATTTAGCCCGCTATTAAGAGGACTAGCCTATTAGTATAAAGCCTGCTAGTAGAAAAAATAACGTAGACACCTTTTTTAAGCGTTTTATATAGTTAGTCCTTATTATAGTTATAAAGGTATTGCTATTAACGTTAATAATAAGCGCGTTTTATAATAAGAGAGTAACTTTATCTTTATTATATAAAGTATGCTTTTATAACTTTTAAAAGTAAGGTATTTACTTATAACTTTAAGCTACTTTTATAAGGCGGCTAATATACTTACTATATATAAACGGTATAATAATTAAGATAAGCAGCTTGCGGAGCGTTAAGGTAAGTAAAATTTATAGCTATATTAGCTTCGCGCTATCTTTTTATATTATAATACCCGCCACTTAAAAGAAGGTCTTTTCGAACTTAAGGAGGAACTCCTTAAAGGCTTATACGTCTGTTTATTTAAGGGTGCGTAGCTTATCCTACGCTTTTTCTTATTTTTATATATTGCTAAAAGCGTAAATAGGGTACTAAAAAAAGTTTTAAAAGTCTTAAGAGCTATTATAGCCCCGATTTTCCTAAAAGCCTGCGATCTTTTATATTTAAAGCTTTAGTAGCGTATATAAAAGAGTATACTAAACGGCGCTTAAACCGCTATTAAGGCCGTATTCCTAGTTAGCATAGTATTTCGCTTATAGCCGGCTTAAGAAAAAGTAAAAGCTTTTTAGCTTCTTATTTTATATTAGTTATAAAAGCGGCTTCCGTATTATAATAACTATAAGCGCCGTTATTAGCGCGGTTAATGCTATAAAGTTTAAAACGGGCTTTATAGTCGGCCTTTTTAATATAGTAAGGAAGTTATCTTTTTAGCCGGCTAACGTACTTTTTAACGCCTTTAAGGCGTTTTATAATAACTCTATAATAAGAGCATCGTCCCGCTCCGCTTAAGGCGGAGCTCCCGCTATTATGCTATTAAACGAGTTTATAATTAATAGCTTATACTATTATAAAGTAAGTAAAGGCTAGTATATAGGTACTATTAATAGTATTATAATAATAAGCTATAAAGAGCCTGCTTATATATAGTAGGTCTGTGCTTAAATATATAAACCCCGCCCTCCTTATATAATAAGGCTTAAGCTATAGCTTAAGTTCTTATAACCTTATAAATTAAAGACTTTAATAGTATTAATTAAATTACCGCTTTATTAAAAAAAATCAATATATATATAAAGGATATATCGTAAGTAAAGATTATTATATAGCTTAGAGATAAAAACAGTATCCTTAAACTTTAATACCTTTAATTATAAGGGCTATTATACTTTATTAAGAATAATAAATACTAAAAACTATATATTTTTAAGACTTATATTAAGAAAATCGTTAAAGACGCTTATGCTAAATATTTTTATACTAACTATACTAATATATAATAAGATCTTTTTAAAAGCTTTTTAATTTTATAGCTTTATAAATATAAAAATAAAGTTATAAACGGCTATAATACTTACTACTATAATTATACTAATTAAAGTAAAACGCTAAAAAAGCTTATTTTAATTTAAAGCTAACTAGTTTTATACTATATAATAGCGATAAACTTTATTACTAAACTCTTAGTTATTTAAGCTAAATAATCTTTATAAAAAGATCCTATAAAAACCTTCTTTAATACTTTATTAATTATAATTAATAAATTTTTAAAGATATATTTCCTTATCTTAAGTAATAATTAATTTATAGCGGAAAACTAAGTATAAGCATTATATACTAAGCTACTATATACTAACAAAGGGATTTTAAAAAAAGTTCTTTATTTAAAATATAAAGTTTACTTAACGTTTTAGCGGACTTTATAATAAGCTTTTAAATCGAAGCTTTTTATATTTACTGCTTAATACCTTTAAACTAATAACTTATTAAGAAAGCGAAAATAATCTATAAAAATCGCGCTATAATTCTTTACCGCTAATATCTTAAACTTATGCTAAACTAATTTATTAATAGCCTTTTAGGTTTACCTTAATAATTCCTTTTTATTAGTAATTTATATAGCTTTAAGCGAGCTTATTATAAAAAGAAAAATAATTAATAAGCTTTAGTTTCTTAGTAACTATTTATATTTATAAAACTAGGAGGTCTTATAAGAAAAGGCTAAGTTAGCTATTACTTATATTTAAGCCGCTATAAAAAGTAAATACGATAAGAAATACCGCTTATTAGAATTTAAGCCCGGCAATTAAATTTAGCTATAGCTTAGTAAAGGCTACTATATCTTAAATAGTAAACTAGCAAAACTTTTAAAGAGATATATTAAGCCGTTTAAAGTTATTACTAAAGTAAGATAGCTTATATACTAGTTAAATATAAAGGGATCCTTTAATATCTATTTAGTTATTTTAATAGTATAACTATGCTTAGTAAATAAGTTAGTTATATACTTAAAGCTAGTTTAAGATAAAAAGATACTTTACTTAAACGAATAAAAAGTTAAACGAATTTTATAAAGTCGTATAATAAATAAAGCGGCGGAAAGATATAAAACAAGTTTCTTATAATAGAAAAAGGTTAGTTAAATAGCTATAACTTATAAGTAACTTAAAAAGCGGTCTTTTAACTTAAAATTATAAAAGCTTTTAAGAAAGTAAAAAAGAAGTTAGCTACCTAAGTAGTTTAAATAAAAGTATAATAAGTAGCTTTTATAACTTAATATAAAACTCTTTAACTAAGAGAATTAAGCAGTTAAGCTTAAGTATAAGACTTAAAAGCTACTATAAGTTATAAAAAACTATAACTTACTATACTTTAAGTAATTAGTTATTTTAATAATAATACGCCGCTACTTACTTTAAGCAATAAGGCTTTTTTAGCTTTATAGTATACTTATTTAAATTCTCTCCGCTGCTTAACCTTTCTTTTTTTTCCTTATTTTATAATTATACTTTCTTTAGCTACTAGCCTTAGCCCGCCGCACTTTACTTACTTTTAAATATATAGCCTTTCTTACTATTAGTTTATAATCTTTATACTTTTTTTTTAAGTTTTTTTATCGTTTAAAGTCTTTTATAACTAAGATTAGCTATTTTATAACTACGTTTTTAGCTGACTTTTATATAAGCCCCTATGCTTTTAATATAAAAAATAAGAATAAGCGCTTAAGCTATATAGTAATAAGGCGGCTATATTTTATAGCCCTAAGTCTTTTATTAAAAGCTAAAACTTTTAGGTTTAAACTTTTATATAAACTTATACCGCTTTTTATAACCGCGCTAAAACTAATAAGCTTAACTTAAATTATAGTATTATTAAAAATAGCTTATACTACCCTCTTTAAACGCTTAACTTTAATAACTTACCTTTTAGCTTTATACTACTATATAATCTAAATAGCCGCTTCCGTAATAACTTAGCTATACTTCTCGCTTAGCCTTTATAACTTAAGAGCCCCCGCTGCTTATATATTTTTTACTTTATAGCTAGAAACCTTTACTAGTAAAATAACGATTTAATACTTAATGCGTTTTAGCTAGCTAACCTTATTATAGTCTTAAGATTTTAAATAACTACTATAGCTAGTAAAAACCCGCTTTAGCTAAATAATTTAAACGATATCTTTACTATTTTTAACTATATATTTAAGGCTTAGCTTAACTAATTTATAGCTAGGTTTATAATAGCGTTTTAAGCTATTATAGTAAAAACTCTATCTCGCTTTATATATAGTTTAGCCCGCATAATAAAATCCCTCTCTTAGCCTATAGCCGCTATAAGCCTTAAAGACCTTTTTAGTTTAACTTAGCGCACGCTTTTCCCCTTAAGTATAATACTTAGCTTAGCTATATAAAGGCGTATAAGCGCTTTATTATAGTCTATCTACGCCTCTTTTAAACTAAACTAAATAGCAATAACTAAGCTCGCAATATATTCCGCCGCTTAATCTTATAAAAGCTATTAATAATAACTAATATAATTCTTAATAAGCCTAGCTTTGCGGGACTATACTTTAGCAATAAGATTATAATAATTAAGAGTTTCCGCTTAGTTATAAACTATGTTAAATTTTACTTATAAGCTTGCGAAGAATTTAAGCGCGACTTAGCTTTATTTTAAGTAAAAAGGTTTTTAGGGTTTAATATCCGCCTTATTAGCTATACTAACTATATACTTTATATTTTTACTTTAAAGGCCTTTTTTATAAAAAGGGTTTTTAAGAGTATTAAATATATTATAAACCTTAAGAGTAAGAAATTAAATATTAAAGCTATTAAGGACCTTTTTACTTACTCCTAAGTAAGAATATAGATATTTAATACCTTAATACTAACTATTTATATTATTATTAATAAAATAACTTAACTTTATATTAATACTTTCTTTATAGCTAAACGCGTATTAATTAGTAGAAAAGTATAAGTAGTAGCACCTTATAAAAAAGACTATAAGTTAAAGAATTTAGCAATAAAGAGCAGGGGATAGCTATAATCGCAGTAATAAGTAAGATATAATATCTAACTTATAAGCGGCTTATAAAGCTAATAAGTAGTATAAAAAACTTAGTAAAGGATTAAAAACGGCGTAAAAAGTAAGTAAGATAGTAATATAAAATAGAGCTTAAATAAGCTAGTCTTTTATAATATATCCCGCTATAAAACGATAAATATCCTTTAGCGTAAAAACTCCTTACTATTTAATAAACGCTTAAATATACGCTTAAAGGAAAGTTAAAAACCTTATTACTAATTTTAGCTAAATACGCTAATTGCTTTAATAAGATAAATCTATATAAGTATTACTATTTATATATATATATATCTTTATTTATATATACGCCTTATTTAAAAAATATATACTAGCGCTAGCCCTTCTTACTTATTTATACCGCGCTTCCTTAGTAAGTACCTATACCTTTTAAATGCCCGCTTACGCTTATAATACTACGCTTTATAGCGTAAGGATAAGAGGATAAGGCGCAGACTAATTACCGCTAATTAAGGCTAGTACTATAAGCTAATTACCGCTAATCGGGGCCGGTACTACGGACTAATTACTACTAGTTAGGCCGGTATAATAAACTAATTACCGTATATAAACGTATATAAAAGTTTAAAAATAGTAAAAAGCTTATCTTATTCTTTAAGGTATAGCTAGCTACTTTATACTTAGTTTTTTAAGCTAATTTTAAAAATCTTAAACTATACTATCTATAATACGTAGATAAACTATAAATATCCTTATAAAATCGCTTAATAAACTAAGTATAAGCCCGGTTAAAAACACTATAAACTATAGTTAGGGAAATCCTTTAAATATCCTTAAATATCCCTTAAAAATCGCAATAAGGTTTTTCCTATATCTTCCGGCGTGCTTTTATAGGTTAAAATAAGTCGAACTATAGTTAAGATATCCCGCGGAAATCCTTAGATATCCTTTTAAGATATCGGCGGAATCCGCTTAATAGTTTTTATAGTATCTTTTATAGTTAAAGATATTATAAACTATAGTTAAGTAGGCTTTTAACCCTTTATAGTTATATCTTAAAAACCTTAGCGGGGTTTAACTAGTAATGTTTATTATATCTCCTTAAGTAAGCTTTTATAATACGTGCTCCGGGCATTCTTATTATAAGGTTTTATAAAGCTCCTTAAGAGTAAAGTAAGAAGTTTAAGCATAGCTATTTAGATTTTATAATAACTCCCTTAAGTAAGAAAGAAAAGCTAATATCTTTATTAGTTTAAAGTAAGAATAAAGTAAAAAAGGCGCTAAGTAATAGCTTTATAGTAGCGTCTTTACGCTATATTAATAATACGCTATCTTTATCCTTTTAATAGTTCTTTCGGCCTATTTAGCCGATAGTAGCTAGGTAGCTTAAGATAGTTAGTAAGCGGCTTTTATTATAAATCCTTACTTTATATTTAATCGTGCGTCTTTATCTTTATTAAAGCGATTAGTGCGTTTAGCTAAAACTTATAATAAAGTTTTTTAACTCTCCTTTAAAGTATATATTAAAGCACTTATTAAGTAATAAGGAGTCTCCGCGCTAAGGAATACTTAAATTCCTTAGCGGGATATATTATAAGAAACTAGCTTTATTTAAGCTTTATCTTATATTATTATCTTACTTACCTTTTTATACTATTTTAATCCTCCGCTAAATTTCCCGTATTACTTACTAGCCTTATAAGCCGCTTATAAGCGAGATATTATATCTTACTTATTATTGCTATTATAGTTATCCCCCGCTTTTTATTGCTAAGCTTTTTAACTTATTATCCTTTTTACGCGGCGCTACTACTTATACCTTTCCGCTAACTAACGCGCGTTTAGCTACTAAGAAAGTATTAAGGTAAGGGTAGGCTATCCTATTAATATTAATAGGTATAGTTAGCACTAAGGTATTAAACGTTTATATTCCCGCTTAAAAGCGGGTAATAAGGTCTTTAATAGCTTTAGTGCTTAACTCCTTACTCTTAAGGTTTTAAACGTACTTAATAGTCTTAAAAAACCTTTTTAAGGAGGGGGCTTTAAAGGTAAGAATATAAAGCGCATAGTTAATATAGCTAATAAAGCGGATATAGAAGCCTAGGAATTTTATTACTTAAGTTAAAGTTAAGTTATATTTAAACTCTTTATAAGCTTATAAGTAAAACTTAGCGTAGTTTATAATTAAGCGGAAACTCCCGATTATTATAATCTTCTCGCTAAAGTATAAGCCCGCGAAGCTAAGCCTATTAAGGATTATATTAATTACTATTAGTAGCTCCTATAAAATTAAGCGGCGAAATATATCGCGAGGCTAGTTATTGCTATCTCCTTTAGTTAAAAAAGGATAGCGGATAGACTATAGTAAGGCGCTTATACGCCTTTATATAGCTAAGCTAAGTATAACGGCAAGCGGAAAAAGTATTTACTAAGTAAGATTAAATAAGTCTTTAAAGCTTATAGCAGCTATAAGCTAAAAAGGGGATTTTATAGTATAGGCTAGACCGTATATAAAGCGAGATAAGGTTTTAGCTATAATAGCTTAAGATACCGCTATAAACCTAGCTATAAACTAGTTAAGCTAGGCCTTAAATATATAGTTAAAGATAGCGCGGATATTGTTTTAATCGTTAAGCTAAAGCGGGTTTTTACTAGCTATAGCGGCTATTATAAATCTTAAGACTATAGCGAGGTTAGCTAACTTAAAGGCGTTAAGTATTAGCTAGTTATTCCGCTAATAAAGATTTCCGGCTACGCTTTAAAAAATATATAAATAGCGGGGGCATTTAAATAATAAGAGCTAAGCAGGAGGTATAGCTAAGTTACCGCGAAACCGGCTATTTAAACTACGCTATAATATAAGGTTAAGAGGCAAGTTATCTAAGTTAAGTATTTAAAGAAAGTAATATAAGCTATCCTTTATAATACCGTAGTTTAAGTCGAATTTATCGGCTTAAGCGCGGCTATAAAAAGCGGCGTAGGTTTATATAAAAGCTTAAACTTAAAGGTTTTAACTCTTGCTAAAGGACTTAAGGCTATAAAGGATAGCCGCCTTGTTTTTATAAAGCTTAAGCGCTTACTTATATCCTTTATATTAAAGGCGTAAGGGCTTATAAGAAAGTAAGCTAAAGAAGTAGTTATAGAATAGTTAGTTTTAGCTATAAGAGACGTTAAACGATAAAAGGACTTAAAATAGGAGTATAAAGATTATAAGCTTAAGGTAAAAAAGGTTATATATATAGGAGTAAGCGAGGTGTGGCGGGCTATAGCTAGTAGTAATAGGAAATATAATTATAAAAGAAAGAAAAGAAAGGAAAAAGAGTAAGCGGCGGAGAGAATTTAAATAAGTATATTATAAAGTTAAAAAGGCCTTATTACTTAAGGTTAATAGCGGTATATTATTATTAAAATAACTAATTACTTTAAGCGTAGTAAGTTATAGTTTTTTATAACTTATAGTAGCCTTTAAGCCTTATATTAAGGCTTAACCGCTTAATTTTCTTAGTTAAAGATTTTTATATTAAGTTATAAAGGCCGCGCGTTATACTCTTATCTAAACTACTTAAGTAGCTAACTTCTCTTATGCCTTTTTAAAGGCTTTATAATCTTTAGCGAGAAGACCGCTTTTTCGTCTACTTATAAGTTATAGCTACTTAGCTAGCCTTTTTAAGCTATAAGGAACTCCTTCCTTAGCTTTCCGCCTTTCTTTTTATTATATAGCTTTATAAGATTCGTTTTACTTCTTACTTATTTAAATAAGATATCCCTTTATCTTAAGCTAATCCTTAGTATATAGCTAGCTCGTCCGCTAAGCGTAGTTATACTATTAAAACGACCGGATAGATATTAAAGGACCTTTTTATATCTAGCTAGTATATAAGCTATCTTACTTTAATAATAACTTTAAACAGCTTAGTACGTCTTTTTTAAAGCTTTACTAGTTTACCGTTTATAACGTAATAGCCTTTACTAAGCTATAGCTAAACTTAATCGCTAGGCTTAAATTTTAGTAAGCGGTATGTTTTATTATATTTATTCTTTATAGTAGCTTAAGTATAAGTAATAGCTAACTTAGCTTTTTTTTATAAGACCTCTTAGTTTTATAAGTATAAGTAGTTATTAAAGAACTAAAAGCTATTATCTATTTTTATTTTTATAATAAGCTTATTAAAGGTCGCGTAAATTATTAAGGAAAAGGAATTATTAAGGCTAAACTAAAAGGCGATTAGTATATCGGTTTAGTATAGGTCTAGGAAATTAGCGGTAAAGAATCGTAGCGCGATTTTTATAGTTTAGTTTCGCCTTTTCGATAAGACGTTAGTTTAAGGGTGCTAAGCGGTAAATATAAAAGGCTTCGATTTAAAGGCTTGCTATAAAGTCCGTTAAAATACTAAAGTAAACTTTATATCTTAGTTAAAGATTATCCCCTTTAAAATCCCTTAGTTAGCGCAGAGTAGCTTAATATATAACGCTTATACTTAGTCTTTTACTATAAACTAATTATTACTTAAAATAAGAAGATATATTTTAAAGAATTTATTAGTTATAGTTAGTAAGGTATTAAAGAAGTTTCTTATAAGACCTTTTTATAAGGATTATTCGGCTAAAACTACTAAGAGCTTAGTAATAAAGTCTATTACTATTATATAGTATAAAACCGGCAGGCTTTAAATCGGAATAAGCTACTTTAGTATTTTACCTTAGTTAGTTTAGTTATAGTAATAAGTATTATAGCTATCTATAACCTTATCTATATATTTACTAAGCTATAGGATTAAGAAGCTTTTAAATAGATCTTACTATATATAGGTATAGCCGGTATAAAAATATCTAGCATAAGTATCTTTAACGATCTCCTTAGCGTAAGTCTTTAGGATATATAGTTTTTAGCGTTTATCGTTCTTTATAAAGTATAGTAACCCTTATAACTAAAGGAATAAAAGTCTAGGGATATTGTCTTTATTATTAAGCTACGCTATAATTTTTACTTACTATATATCCTTTATATATCTATTAATTATCTTTTAGCGGAGCGGCAATT
Source organism: Ophiocordyceps robertsii (assembly GCA_027405785.1). Classification (NCBI taxonomy): domain Eukaryota; kingdom Fungi; phylum Ascomycota; class Sordariomycetes; order Hypocreales; family Ophiocordycipitaceae; genus Ophiocordyceps; species Ophiocordyceps robertsii. The sequence goes on from JAPEBW010000559.1 coordinate 41,975, forward strand.
TAATTATTACTTCCGCGTAAAGGAATACGCAGTCTATTATTATATCTTCTTAAATACGTTTTAATTCCCCTTTTTAGTTTAAGGATACCGGCTTATTATTTTAATATAGTAAACGTAAAAGCGCGTTTAGTATAACGTTTTTAACGCTTAGGATATAATATACCTTAAGCGGGAATTAGCTTAAGTATTAAGATATAAAGATTAGCTTATTATTAGATTTTATATTAATAAAGAATAAGGATTTTTAATATACGATTTTATAAGTACTTATATAGTTAGTAAAGATAACTACTTATAGCGTTCTTATAAATAGTACTATAATATATAACTTATAGACTGCTTATATTAAACCGGCTACTTTAAGTTTTATAAGCTAGTATTAAGGTTCTTTGCTTTAAAGAGCGCGGCTTAAGTAAATAATAAGCTAGTCCTTAGTTCGGGCTAATAGCGTCTTTTTATCCTATTCCGTGCTTTCTTTTAAGTAAAAAGCTATAGCCGCTACTCTATATTCTTAAGATATATTAATCTAGATAAATAGTTATTAAGCGGGGTCGAAGTAGTAAATCGTTTAAGGCTTAGTAAGTTTCTTAGTTAAAATCGCGAAGGCCTCCTTTTCTTTTAAAGTAAGCTAAAAAGCGGCTTTTATAGTATATTAAGCTTATCCTTAGCCCTTTAAAAAAACTCCTTCTTCTTATCTTACTTAAAGCAGCTCCGTCTTTTGTTTTTATATAATATTAACTTCCTTAGCGAAATATAGGACTATATAGCGTAGCTACTTAATAAAGCCGATTTATTTCTTAAGCTATTAAAGGTTCTTTAAAAACGCAATATCCTTTAAGGCTTATATATATTCGTTTATATTTATTAAGCTAATAGCGTTTACCTAAAATCTAAGGAGCTATATAGATAAGTATACTAAAAAGGACTTTAGTTTAAATAAGGTAATATTATAATTACAAAAAGCGCGGAATACGGCCTTTAAATATTAAAGGTATTCTTTAGCCGTATTAAAGTAAATAATAATATTATCGATATAAGCCGCCGTATATATTATAGAATCTAAACAGCTACGCCCGGACTCCTTACTTTACTCTTAAGGAAGCCCTATAAAACCCCGCGATAGGAACGCCCGGAGCACGCACTACGAAAGCTCGCCTAAGGAGATACGATAAATATTACTAGTCGGACCCCGCTAAGGTTTCCGGGATATAACTATAAAGGGTTAAGAGCCTACTTAACTATAGTTTATAATATCTCTAACTAAGGGAGATACCGTAAAAACTATTAAGCGGATTCCGCCGGTATTTATAAGGGATTTCTAAGGATTTCCGCGGGATATCTTAACTATAGTTCGACCCGTTTTTAACTATAAAAGCACCTTAAAAGATATAGGATAAACCTTACCGCGATTTTTAAGGGATATCTAAGGATATTTAAGGGATTTCCCCGATTATAGTCTATAGTGTTTCTAACCGGGCTTATACTTAGTTTATTAGGCGATTTTATAAGGATATTTACGGTTTATTCTATATACTACGGATAGTATAATTAAAGATCCTTAAAAGTAGCTTAAAGGACTAAGTATAAAGTAGCTAGCTATGCCTTTAAGAATAGATAAGCTTTTTACTATTTCTAAACCCTTATATATAATTACGTATAGTAATTAGTTTATTATACCGGCCCGATTAGCGGTAATTAGTTTATAGTACTAGCCTTAACCGGCGGTAATTAGTTTATAGTACTAGCCTCGACTAGCGGTAATTAGTCCGCACCTTATCTTTCTATCTTTACGCTATAAGGCGTAGTAAATAGTAGCAATTCCTACTTATTTAAACGGAAATCCCTTAAATATCCGCTAAGCTAAGAGCGACTATATCGCACGATTAAGTACTTATCTTATAAGAAGTTAGAACTAAACGACATTTTCTTTAGTAAGAAGCTCCTATTAGCCTTTAAGTCTAACCTTAATAATAAGCACCTTTTCCTTAATACGCTTATAATAAAACTCCGAGATAAGTAGGCTATAAGAGCGAAAAAGGCCGCGGCCTACTAAGTATATTAGTTTAATAATCTCCCTTACCCCTTTTAAGGTATTATACCGCGATAGCCTATAAAGCTAAATAAGACGTAAAACGAGTCTTACTTAGCTAAGCTAAGACTACTACCCTTTAAAAGGTAATCCGCTTTTAGAATACTAATAAAGGATAAACTATAAAACGATAAAATCTATATAATTAAGTAAACTAAATTTAGTATTACTTAAACGGATCGATTATCCTTTAGATAAAAGAAGTAAAGATAAGCTAACCTTAAAACTATCCGGCTCCCCGCTTATTAAATACCCTTCGGATTAAGCCTATAAGAAAGTTACTCTTTTCTTAAGATAATAAGCTTAGCGGATATTTCTACCGCGTATTGCTAATAAAGTTTAGCTTAAAGGCCTTAACTAGAAATCCGCCTCGGAGGATACTTAGTAGTTTCTTAGTTTAGTATTACCGTTTAGCCTCGTCCGCTATAGCTACGCTAATTAAGGCATTTTTAAGACTTTTAATTAATAAAAACGAGCCTCTTACGCCGGGGGCCTTACGGCGTACCGGATTCCGGGATACGTATAAAACGGAAGGTTAAGTACTTAGTAAAAGTATTAAAACTAAGACCTTAATAATAAGCGATAAGGACGCGGTAAGCGATACCCTTAGCGGGCTAAACCTATTTATACTAAGCGCGTAAATACTAAGACTAAGTATAGCCTTAAGCCCCTTAATAGGAATAGTAGTAATATTAAACGAATAATTCCTTAGTCTCCTTTAAGCACTAAGAAAAGAAGACGCGCTTACTAAGCCCCGGGAAAAACCTTAACTATAAGCTAAGGATATAAGGAGATTTAACCTATTAAGACCTTTAAAAGTATCCTTTAACGAAGTCTAGGAAGACGATAAAGCTAGTACGTTCCGAGGAGTAGACCGTTTTATTAACTTTATCCGCCGAAATGCTAGTAAAGGCGAGGCCTACGTAGATAAATTAGCTATTTAATTGCCCTCTTTCCTTTAAAGAAGTGCGGTAGAATAGTATTTTAAGGACCTCTTAAAACTATAATAAGAAGAACTTAGCGAGCTTAGTATCGGACTAAGCCGATAGATATCCGCTTTATAAAAACAGTTCGGAATCCGCTTAAATATAATAATATAAGCACTTAATAAAGAGCACTTTACTATCGAAGATATAGCTATAAGATCCGACTTTAAGTCTTAGATATCGCGCTTATAATATAAAGCTAATTCCGCGCTTTATTAGCTAGACTACTTAACTATAATAATCTACTAAAAGCTAGACGTCTACTTATAAGAATCCTTATAATACTTAGTAAGGAACGAGGATATTAATAGATAGATTAATAAATATAAGGAAATTCTTCCTTAGCTATAAGTTAAATATACTTAAGGATCTTAAAAGCACTTACTAGCGCGAAAGAAATAAATCTAACTTATAGAAAGGCGAGGGCCGACTAGCTATACCCTATATATACTTAAAGGATAGTCCGGAACGCCTTAGCTATCTATTAAAGGCTTACCGGGACTAAGGGTTATGTTTTTAAACCGCTTAGTAAAGACGGATATACTTTAAGCTTTATAGCGCTCGCTAAGTTAAGGAAGAAACCTACTTATATAGTTAAGAATATAAGTTAAGGTCCTCCGGCTTAAGAGAAAAAGGACCTTCGGGACTATACGCTTACTAATGCTAAAGCTAAAATAGGTATACCCCGCGACTAAAAAAGGAACTATAGTAAAAACTAATAACTACTTAAAGGATAAAGAGTACGATATAAAAGGAGCCTAGTCGGATACCGATAAAAGCTTAAAAGAAACTGCAATCTATATTATAGCAAACTTAGTATAGGAGGCCGATAAAGCATATAGATTTTACGGCGAAGTATTCCCCTTAAAGAATAAGCTTTACTAATACGTTAAAGATAAACACCCCTTTAACCTTAGCTAAGACGTTGCTATATAAAGACGTAGCTTAGTATAGTAAGTAGTTATTTAAAAGCTATAAAGCGTTTAGATAGTTAAGGCTTCCCTTAATATCTAGCTATTAAACCCCGATAAGCTATTACGATTTACTTACGTATACTTACTAATCTATAAAAAAGAAAGGCCTAAGATAAGTATTAAAGCCTATACGGATACCGGGGTAGACTAAAGCCTTATCTAAGCCGACTTAGTAAAGACCTTTTAAGATATAACTATAAACTCCTCTTAACGAATTCCTATTTAAGGAGTAAGAAGAATAGCTACTATTAAATAAGCGGAATTTACCGCTTATATACTAAGAAGGCTAAACGGCAGCCTCGCGGTTATAAAAGTAAAGATCGGCGCTTAAATAGTAAAACGCTTAGCGGCTAATATATTACTTAGCTAAGACTTTTTAGTTCCTTACTTAAAGGACCTTATTAACTTTACGTCGGTCTTATAAATTAAGGCCTATAAAGGGATTAAAGCTAAAGTTAAGATAGTCCGGCTAAGACTAGTAATATATAAATAGGTAATTTACTTAGTTACTATAATAATTTTAGCTAGTTCTAGCTACGCCTTACTTATATAAGTTTAAGCGCCGCTATCGGGGCATAATATAATATTTTTCCCCGATAACCTTAAGCTTACCCGGATAATAATATAGAATTATACGAGCTTTATAGCGATAAACTATTTTAAGGAACTATTAGTACTCCGCTAAGGCTAAAAGGTAAGGATAATTACGGACCTCGATAAGTAGTTTTAGCTATATAAAGAGGTCGACGCTACTACTCCCTTAACTAAAGCCTTTATAGAAAATCCGGATAAAATAAACCCCGCTAAAGACTTCTTATAAAAGGATCTTACTATAAACTATAAACTCGGAATCGGCCGAACTAAGGACCTACCCGAACTTACTATTAATAAAGGCGTCCGGATTTACGCTAAAGACTTAAAATACGTATTAAAAGTCTAAGATATCCTTTAATCGTTTCCCCGCCTTTAAAAGGATAAGGGAGTAGTATATATAAACGAATCTAAATATATATATATTCTTTTAGTAAAAGGATAGTAATACTAATAAGTCGTATTAAGATTATACTTATTAAGCGATAAAGATAAGAAGGTAGTAAATACGATATTCGGCTAGCTAACTATATAAGGCTAATTAAAATAAGTCTATAGGCTAACCCCGTTCGCGGCGTTAGTATTTATAATATAAAAGATAGTAAACGGAAAGGAGAAAGGATAAGTAGTCGTAGACTTATAAGGGATTAACGCCGTTATTACCCTAAACGTA
>JAPEBW010000560.1:0-47247 GCA_027405785.1 Ophiocordyceps robertsii
TAGCTTAACCGGCGGTAATTAGTCCGTAGTACCGGCCCCGACTAGCGGTAATTAGTCCGTAGTACCGGCCTTAACCGGCGGTAATTAGTCCGCGCTTTATCCCCTTATCCTTACGCCGTAAGGCGTAGCAATACCCTTAACGCCGCTTAAGGGTCTTATATATATACGGGCGAGGGTCTTATATATACGCGGGCGAGGGTCTTATATATATACGGGCGAGGGTTTTTAGTAAGAGCTTTAAAAGTATAATGTGTATATATAAGCGGGCGAGTGCGTGTATAGGCTATATATATAAGCGCGCGCGGGCGCGCGGGCGCGCGGGCATTTAGAAGGTATAAGTACTTATTATACGAGGGCGGTATAAATAGGCGGGGCGGGCTAGCGTTAGTACGTATCTTTAAAATAGGGCGTAAGTATAAATAAAGATATATATAAGTATAAATAGTAATACTTTATAATATAGCCTTTCCTTTATATATTACTTTTACTTTAGTATTTTTTAATTTAACTAATAATAACTAGCTATTCCGCTTATATAATATCTTATTTATATTTTAAGATTTTTAAAGCTTTATTTAGCCGCTTTTTTTATTCTTAGTTATTAAATGAATTAGTTATATTTTTCTTTTAAAAGGCCTTTTATAAAGCTATTTATAATTATCTTATTAGTTTATGTTTATATTAGCTAAAAGAAGCCTTTATTAATATAGTAAATAATCTATTTTTAGCGGATATTAATATACTTAGTTTTAGCTAAGTTATTTTTATTTAGTACTATAAGCTTTATATTTTAGCTATTTATAAAGATAATAAATAGACTTAGTTATAGCTAGCTTAGTTTTATTAATAACTAATATTACTATATTATAGCTATACTTATAAGTATAAGGTTTTTAAACTCCGCTTTTATTAATAAAGTTATTATAATTATTTACTTTTTACTTTTTTAAAAGATAGGCTTATCGCTAAGAAATATAACGTTGCTAGCTATAAAGTAATAAGTGCTTTAATTATTAGTAAAAGAGGTATTTATATATATATAAAGCTTAAAGTCTTTAATTAAGTATTTTCCTTTATTATAACCTTATAATTTAAGATACCCTTAATATAACGCTATAGCGTCTTTATAATCGCTATATAGTTATATATTAAGTTACTATTAGCCTTAAAAAGCTTATTTACTATATATATAATATCCGGCTAAGGGCTTATTAATAAGTAATTAAAGCTATTAGTTTAGCAAAGTTATTTTATAGTATTTATTATAAATTCTTAACTTTTTTAGTTATAAGGAACTTTAAGTCTTACTAGCTATAGCGCTTTTATAGCTTTAGTAATCTTTTAACCGAATTTCTTAAAGATCTTTTTAGTAAACCTTATTTAATATATAAAAATCGTTCTTACCGCTTTATCCCGTTTAAATTAAATACTTAAGAACTCTTAAGGCTTGCTAAGCTACTTAGTTTTATATAGCTTAGTTAAGATATTAGCTATAGCTTTAATAGCTTTTTTAGTAAGTACCGCTATAATAAAATTATCGATATAAATAATTATAAGTATATTGCTTACTTTATAGTAAAGAATATACTTATTTATCTTAAGGCGCTTTAAGCTATATTTTTATAGGTTTATACTTACTTAATTATACTATTACTTAAGCGAGCTTTTATAATTATATAAAGCTTTATTAAGCCTATAAACCGAGCTTATACTATCTTTAAGCTTATAAAGCTATATAATAAACGCCTTTTTTATGCTTTTATATATATATATATATATATATATAAATAATATTAAACTATTTTTATTTTAAGTCCTTAACTATAATAATTATTATAAATAGCTTTAATAAAGCTTAATATACTACCGCTTTATAAAGCTCTTTTATAAGCTTATGTTTTAAATTTTAGTCTCTTTAAATAACTTAATAAGCCTTTATAAAGAGTTTTTTACTTTAAACTAGCTTTTTAAAGTAAACCTATTTCTTATTAAAGACTTAAGCTTTTAATAGTTTATAAATAAGGTTTTAAGTATCTTTTTACTTTAATTTATTAATTTCCCGCTTTATTATAAGCAACTAGTAACTCTTATAGTTATTTTTCTTAAAAGCTTATTTTTAAGTTATTAGTAATCTCTTTATAGTAGCGATTATTATATTAAATATAAAGAAAATTAGCTAATTACTTAAGTTATTAAATTAATCCCTCTTTTAGTAAATTACTTTAAGGGCTATTAATACGCTTAGCTTAAATAAGTCTTAGTATTAGTTTATTATAATAAGTTTTTTTATTAAAGCCCTTAATATAGTTTTTTAAGGCCCTCTTTTAATAGCTATTACTTAACTAGTTTATTAGTAAGTTAGCTAATTATTAAGTTAGTATACCTTATTAGCTTATAGTGCTTTAAGTAAGGAATTTATAAGTCTCTTATTACTAGCGTTTAGCGTATAAAGAATTAAGCGTATTTTTAGCTATAAGGTCTTTAAGAAAGTCTTTAAGTAACCTATACCTATAAGAGCTGTCTTTAAACTACTTTAAACTTTTATAATCTCTTTTAAGTATACCTTTAGTCCTTAAACTAAAGTATTTAGTATTAAGATATTTATATTATTATCGCTTAGCTTTATTATTATTATTAATAAAGAAGGGGTTTAATAAAAAGTTAATAGTACTAGCTAAAAAGCTTATTACTACTTAAAAGGTAGTAGTAGCTTTAAAGCTTACTATTACCTTAGCTTATTACCCTTAACTTAAAAGCTACTTAGCTTACTCTTTTTAAATTTATCGTTTTTATTATAGTTATAAAGTTTATAATAGCTTAAGCGATATAGTATTAAATTTCTTAAAAAGTCGGCGTTTTCCTTATTTTTATTAAAGACTATAATATTATAATCTTCTTTTTTTAAAGGTTAGGTCTTTTTAATAGCTTTATAAAAACATATATTTTTAGTAATTATAATTTTCTTTAAATTAAAAAGCTATACTTTATAAATATAACTATAAAGCCTTTTAAGACTTATAAGTTTACTTTTTTACGCTTTAAGGTCTATTTTAGCTATTTTAACTAATATCTTTTATAGCTTAATTATATATATATTATAAGCTATACTATAAAAAGAGCTTTAGTTATACTATAGCGAATAACTTAAAGTTAAGCTAATATATAGCTAAAGTTATATAGGACTTTACTTAAACTTAGCTTAACCTTAACTTAAACTTAACTTAAGTATAGGCTACTTAAGCGACCTATATAAAGTATAAAGCTATATAGCTTAAATAAAGATTTCCCCCTTCTCTTTTTAGCTTTAAATAAATAATTATTTAACTATATATTACTAAACTAAGTATATATAGGCCCTTAATATAATTAAAGCTCTTTTTAAACGAGGTTATAGAACTTAATAAAAGACTTACTAACTATAATATAGTATAAGTAAGAAGCTTACTTAGTATAAGGGGGCTATACTTAAAGGGCTTAAAAGAGAGGGCTAAGAGAGGCCGATATTTAAACGAGAGTTAAATAAGCGATCCTTTTACTATAAGTAAAGGCCGTTAAAATAAGCTATAAAGTTTAAGTAAGCTAGTAGTAGATTAAATAGCTAATAAGCTAGTTTAAAGCCTTAATATAAAAGCTAAAAGAGATAGTAATAATATATATATAAAGAGGGGCCGGCTTATTAATTAATATATTAATACTACTTTATAATATAATAGTAAAGGCTATAACGCCCGCGATAAAAAAGGAAGTAATAAAGAAAAAAGACTAGTAAAAAATACTCTTAATACTAAGGAAGTTTAATAGCTAATATTACTACTTTATACTTTAAGCACGATATATATAAGAAAAGTATAAGATTAATTAAGACTTTTTCTTAGGCTTAAAGGAGGTTTTTTACTTAATCTATAACTACTTAAATATAAAGCTAAAGTAAACTATAATAACTTATTATAGTATTAGCGCGGACTAAGGTTATAATTAGTAAGAATTCCTTAAGTACCTTAATTTAATTTACCCTAATATTAATATTTTATTGCGGGCGGCGGCGGCTATCTATATAATTAAATAAAAAGAGAACTAAATATTTATAGCGTTTCTTTTTAAGTTTAAGTAAAGGCTTTTTAAGGCGAGAGGGGGGTTATAGCTATATAATATATAGATTATATTCTTAAAAGGCGCTTTAAGCCTTTGCTTTAAGGAGGTACTTATAATAGTTAACCTTTTAACTTTAAGCTTCTTAGTATATACTAATTAAGTAGCGTAGATTATAATAAAGCTAAAAAAAGTTTAGTAAACTAAATAGCTATTTTAAGGCTAAAAGAAGGTAATAAGAAAAGCGACTTAAGACTAAAAGAACTTAAAGAGCGATACTTTAATAAGTAAAATTAACGTTATAACTTAGTAAAAAAAAAGATAAAGCCGGCTTAATATATAAAAGTGTTTTACTTATAAGGTAATAAAGTATATTGCTTGCTTTTAGAAAAAAAAAGAACCTTATAAGTAGCTATAGCTATAGCTAAGGAGGTAACTTAAGTAAATTTTAATTTAAGAAAAAAGGAACCTTAGTATAAAGTTAAGCGCTAAAGAAAAGAGAAATAGTAAATAGCTTAAAATTTAATAAAGAAGTACCTTATACTAAACTTAGTATTGCTTAAGGTTAGTATTAATATAAAGAAAGGGCTTAACGCACTTATAAATATAAGTTATAATTACTATACTATAATAAGTAAAGGGGTAGCGATAAGGCTATAAATACCTTTTATAAATAAGATAAAAAGGCTACTATAGCTTTTTTTAAAGGATATACTAACGCTTTAAATAAAGAGGATCGTAGCGTTTAAGATAAATATTAATAAGTACTTAAAATAGATATTTACTTATATAGTACTAAAGTTAAGCTATAACGTATTTTTAAGGAGACCTTAGATAAAAAAAAACGAGGTAGTTTATAATACTAAAGAGGATTAAATTTAGTATAAAAAAGTAAGGATTTAGATTAGCTTTTAAAGATTAAAAAAAGCTGCGAAGATTATAAATATCTAAAAAGTAAAGTTAGTAAGCGCCTTTATCTTTATAGCGGAGTGCTAATAAGAAAAAGCTTAAAAGGATAACTAAAGGCAATAATAAGCGCTTAATATAAAGGTAGTTATAATAAAGAATGTAAAGAGGGCCTTTTAGCTAAAGATATTAGTTAATTTAGCGGACTATATTTTAGCTTAAGTATTATAAGCTTATCTAAACCTTTTTATACTTATAAAAGCGCTTAAGTAACCTTTATTTTAACTAAGCATAGACTATAAGATTTATTTTACTTTAAATAAAAATAGTAAAGAGCCGCTATTATTATAAGGGCCCTTTTATAATATATTAAAAGAAGAACTCTTTATCCTTTAAAAAACTTTAAATAAGCTACTAAAAGTAAACCTTATCCGCTTAAGTAGTTTATTAACTACGGCGCTAGTATTATTTATAAAGAAAGTTAACGGCCGCTTATGCTTTTATTATAATTACTAAGCTTTAAATATAATTATAAAAAAGGATTAGTATATACTACTATTAATTATAAAAACGCTAAGGATATTAATAAAGGTATATTAGTTTACGAAACTTAATATCGTTATAGCGTTTTATAAGATTAAAATCGCGAAGGGCTATAAGTTTAAAATAGCTTTTTAAATAAGATTTAAACTATTAAAGTAATAAGTATACTTATTTAGCTTTATAAAAACGCTAGCTACTTTTTAACGCTATATTAACTAAGTATTAAAAGACGACCTTTATAAGTTTATTATAGTATATATAGATAACGTTTTAATTTATTTATTAAAGTTACTTTATAATTACTAAGATAAGGTAGTAAAGATAGTTAAAAAGTTATAAAAGATAAGCTTTATATTAAACTTATAAAAATACGACTTTATAATAAAAGAAATAAAGTACTTAAGTTTTATTATATAAGTTAAAAGTAAGGTTTAGTACGACTTAAAAAAGATTTAAGCTATTTAAATATAGTAAGCGCTAAGGAATATAAAAAGCGTTTAAAGCTTCTTTAAGTTCGCGAATTACTATTATACCTTTATCCTACTTTATATTAAGGCCTCGCGGTGCTTAAATAACCTTTATAAAAAGAACGCGACCTTTTTATAAACTAATAAGCACTAAGCCGCGTTTAAGTTTATTTAAAAAGCATTTTATAATATATTTATTATAATAATATAACCTTAAAAGGGAAACGTACTTAAAGGTAAATTACTTTAAGTATATAATAAGTAGTATATTAATATAAGTAAGACTAAATAAGATATAATACTTAATAGGTTTTTTCTTAAAATAACTAAATATAGCGGAGTATAACTACTTAATTTATAATAAGAAGTTACTTATAATTATATAATACTAAAACTTTTAAGGGGCAAAGTTATATAATATATTAACGTTTATAGTATTAATAAACTATAAGAATTTAAAGTACTTTATAAAAAAAAAAGTTAAATAAAAAGTAAAGTAAATAAGTAATAAAGCTTACTTTATATAACTTTATATTAAAGTATTACTTAAGGAAGTTAATAGTAATACTTAATACTTTATCGCGCCGTAATTAAAATAAGCTAAAAGAGGTATTAAAGAAAAAAGAAATAAGATATATAATATAAATAATCTTAAATAGCGCGTAATTAATAAGATATTAAGTCCTTTTTAATAGTAAGTATATAAACTTCTTATAATAATTAATATAAAAAGAGCGTATTATCGCGATAATATAGATAAAGAAAAAGAATATAAAGTTAATCGCTTATATAAGTAAAGTAGATAACTTTATACTTTAATATAAAGGCGGGGTAAATAAAAGCGGAGTTCGGCTAAAACTTAACTTAAACTTAAGTTAAGATATACTTTAAAAATAAACACGACCGGCCTATATATTTAATAAGTAAAAGATATAAAAGTAGTAAATAGCGATATTATAAAAAAATAAGGAGTATTAATTAGTATTTTAAGTAATATAAAATAGCAATTAATCGCTTACTTTAAAATAATAATTAAAGGTTTAAGTAAGTAAATATATAATTAATATAAAAAGGCGCCTTTACTTTAAAGACCGGCTTTAAGTATTAAGTAAGGCTTAATATCTTAAAGAAAAGGAGGATAAAAAGCTAAATAAGCTTTAAGTATTAATTACTTAGCGGATATATAGCTTAATAGCGATAAGATACTTAAGGCATAAGGGGATACTTATAATACTAGCTTTAAAGTTTTTTTAATTAAGTTAGTTATTAATAGTATACTAGCTTATTATAAACTATAAGCTATATAATAAGGGGTATATTTAAAAGTAACTTTAAAAAAAGCTCCTTTAACTATTACCGCTTTTTATATAGCTATTTATATACTTAATAATAAACTTTATAGTTAACTTATTATTAATAAGGACTAAAGGCTTTTAAAACCTTTAAGTAATAATAAATAAACTAATAAAAGCAAGAACTTTAAAAGTAATACTAATTATAAAAGTAGTAGTATATATTACTAAGTTTTTATAATCTTACTTCTTATTACGGGCTATATTATAAGAAGAGCTATAGTTATACTATAGCGAACAACTTAAAGTTAGGCTAATATATAGCTAAAGTCGTATAAGACTTTACTTAAACTTAGCCTAAGTTCGACTTAAACTTAACTTAAGTACGGGCTACTTAAGCGACCCTTATAAAATACGAAGCTACGTAGTCTAAATAAAGATTTCCCCTTTCCCTCTTTAGCTTTAAATAAATAATTATTCGGCTACGTACTATTAAACTAAGTATATATAGGCCCTTAATATATTTAAAGCTTCTTTTAAACGAGGTTATACGACTTAAAAAGAGACTTACTAACTATAATATAGCGTAAGTAAGAACCTTACTTAGTATAAGGGGGCTATACTTATAGGGCTTAAGAAGGAGGGCTAGGAGAGGCCGATATCTAAATAAGGGTTAAATAAGCAATCCTCTTACTATAAGTAAAGGCCGTTAAAACAAGCTACTAAGTTTAAGCAAGCTAGTAGTAAATCTAATAGCTAATAAGCTAGTTTAAGGCCTTAATATAAAAGCTAAAAGAGATAGTAAGGATATATATATAAAGAGGGGCCGGCCTATTAATCGGTAGTTTAATACTACCTTATAATATAATAGCGGGGGCTATAATACTTATAATAAAGAAGGAAGTAACGAAGAAAAAGGACTAGCGGAAGCTACTTTTAGCGCTAAGGAAATTTAACGGCTAGCGGCGCTACTTTATACCTTAAGCACGATATATATAAGAAAAGTATAAGATCGACTAAAACTTCTTCTTAAGCTTAAGGGAGGTTTTCTACTTAATTTATAACTACTTAAATATAAAGCTATAGTAAACTATAGCAACTTATTATAGCACTAGCGCGGACTAAGGTTACGATTAATAAGAATTCCTTAAGTACCTTAATTCGATTTACCTTAACGTTAATATTAAATTACGGGTAGTAGCGGCTATCCGCACGATTAAATAAGAAGAAAACTAAACATTTACGGCGTTCCTCCTTAAGTTTAAGTAAAGGCTTTTTAAGGCAAGAGGGGGGTTATAGCTATATAATATATAGATCGTGTTCTTAAAGGGCGCCTTAGGCCTTCGCTTTAAGGAGGCGCTTATAATAGTTAACCTCTTAACTTTAAGCTTCTTAGCGTATATTAATTAGGTAGCGTAAATCGCGGTAAAGTTAAAAAGGGTTTAGTAAACTAAGTAGCCGTTTTAAGGCCGGAAAAAGGCAATAGGGGGGGGAACTTAAGACCGAAAAGACTTAAAGGGTAATACCTTAATAAGTAAAATTAACGCTATAACTTAGCTAAGAGGAGGATAAAGCCGGCTTAATATATAGAGGTATTTCGCTTATAGGATAATAAAGTATATCGCTTGCTTTTATAAAAAGAAAAAAGAAGGAACCTTATAAGTAGCTATAGCTATAACCGGAAAAGTAACTAAAGTAAATTCCGATTTAAGAAAAGAAGAACCTTAGTATAAAGTCGGGCGCTAAAGGAGAAAGAGAAATAGTAAGCGGCTTAAAGGTTAATAAGGAAGCACCTTACGCTAAACTTAGTACTACTTAAGGTTAGTATTAATAAGAAAAAAGGGCTTAATATACTTATAAATATAAGCTATAACTACTATACTATAATAAGTAAGGGGGTAGCGATAAAGCTACGGATACCCTTTATAGATAGGACGAGGAGGCTACTACGGCCTTTCTTAAAGGACGTACTAACGCTTTAAATAAAGGGGATTATAGCGTTTAAGATAAAGATTAACGGGCACTTAAAATAGATATTCGCCTATATAGTACTAAAGTTAAGCTACGACGTGTTCTTAAGGAGACTATAGATAAAGAAAAACGAGGTAGTTTATAATACTAAGGGGGATCGGATCCGGTATAGAAAAGCGGGGATTTAGATCGGCCTTTAAGGATTAAAGGAAACCGCGAAAATTACGAATATCTAAAAGGCGAAGCTAGTAAGCGCCTCTATCTTCGCAGCGGAGTGCTAATAGAAAAAGGCTTAAAAGGATAGCTAGGGGCGATAATAAGCGCTTAATATAAAGGCGGTTATAATAAAAAACGTAAAGAGAGCCCTTTAACCGAAGACGCCGGTTAACTTAATAAACTATATCCCGGCTTAAGCACTATAAGCTTATTTAAACCTTTTCGTACTAATAAAAGCACTTAAGTAACCCTTATTCTAATTAAGCATAAACTATAAGATCTATTTTACTTTAAATAAGGATAGTAAGGAGCCGCTATTACTATAAGGGCCCTTTTATAATATATTAAAGGAAGAACTCCTTATTCTTTAAAAGACTTTAAACGAGCTACTAAAAGCGAACCTTATCCGCTTAAGCAGTTCGTTAGCCGCGACGCTAGTATTATTTATAAAGAAGGCCGATAGCTAACTACGCTTTTATTATAACTACTAAGCCTTAAATATAATTATAAAGAGAGACCGGTATACGCTACTATTAATTATAAAAACACTAAGAATACTAGTAAAGGCACGTTAGTTTACGAAACTTAATATTATTATAGCGTTTTATAAGATTAAAATCGTAAAAGGCTATAAGTTTAAAACGGCCTTTTAAACAAGGTTTAGACTATTTAAATAGTAAGTATACTTATTTAGCCTTATAAAAACGCCGGCTACTTTTTAGCCCTATATTAACTAAGTGCTAAAAGACTACCTTTATAAGTTCGTTATAGCGTATATAAATAACGTTTTAATCTCCTTATTAAGGTTACTCCGCGACTACTAAAAAAAAGTAGTAAAGGTGCTTAAAAAGTTATAAAAGGTAGGCCTTATACTAAACTTATAGAAATATAACTTTATAATAAAAAAAGTAAAGTACTTAAGTTTTATTATATAAGCTAAGGGTAAGGTTTAGTGCGATCCGAAGAAGATTTAAGCTATTTAAATATAGTAAGCGCTAAGGAATATAAAGGGCGTTTAGAGCTTTTTTAAGTTTATAAATTACTATTATACTTTTATCCTACTTAATACTAAGGCTTTATAGTGCTTAAACGGCCTTTATAAAAAGAATATAACGTTCTTATAGACTAATAAGCACTAAGCCGCGTTTAAGTTTATTTAAGAGGCATTTTATAACGCGCTAATACTATAGCTATATAACCTTAAGAAGGAAACGTACTTAAAAGCGGACTACTTTAAATACGTAATAAGCGGCGTGCTAATATAAGTAAAACTAAATAGGATACGATATTTAATAAGGTTCTTTTTAAAACGACTTAACGTAGCGGAGTATAACTACTTAATCTATAATAAGGAGTTACTCGCGATTATACGATACTTAGACTTTTAAGGGGTAAAATTATATAATACGCTAGCGTTTATAGTGCTAATAAATTATAAAAATTTAAAGTACTTTATAATAAAAAGGAAGTTAAATAAAAGGTAAAGTAAATAGGTAATAAAGCTTGCTTTATATAACTTTATATTAAAGTACCGCTTAAGGAGGTTAGCGGTAGTACTTAACGCTTTATCGCGCCGCGATTAAGATAAGCTAAAAGGGGCATTTAATAAAAGGGAAATAAGATACGTAGTATAGATAATCCCGGATAGCGCGCGATTAATAAGACGTTAAGTCCCCCTTAGCGGTAAGTATATAAACCTCTTACGATAGTTAGTATAAGAAGAGTATATTATTATGATAATATAGGATAAAGAGGAGAATATAGGGTTAATTGCTTATATAAGTAAGGCGGACGACCTTATACCTTAAGATAAAAGCGGGGCGAATAAAGGCGGAGTTTAAGTAAAACTTAACTTAAACTTAGGCTAAGACGCGCTTAAAGAATAAGTATAACCGGCCCGTATATTTAATAAGTAAGAGATATAAAAGCGATAAATAGCAATACTATAAAAGGATAAGGAGTATTAAGTAGTATTTTAAGCAGTGCGGAATAGCGACCGGTCGCTTACCTTAAAATAGCAATTAAAGGTTTAAGTAAGCGAGTATATAATTAATATAAAAGGGCGCCTCCGCTTTAAAGACCGACTTTAAGTGCTAAGTAAGGCTTAATACCTTAAGGAGGGGGAGGACGAAGAGCTAAAAAAGCTTTAGATATTAATCGCTTAGCGGATATATAACTTAATAGTAGTAAGATACTTAAGGCGCGAGGGGATGCTCGCGATATTAGCTTAAAAGTTCTTTTAGCTAAGCTAGTTATTAATAGTGCGTTAGCTTATCGCGAACTACGGGCTATATAGTAAAGGGTATATTTAAAGGTAACTTTAAAAAAGGCTTCTTTAACTATTACTGCTTTTTATATAGCCGTTTATATACTTAATAATAAACTTTATAGTTAATTTACCGCTAATAAAGACTAAGGGCTTTTAAAACCTTTAAGTAATAATAGACCGGCTAATAAAAGCAATAACTTTAAAAGCAATACTAATAATAAGAGTAGTAGTATACGCTACTAAGTTTTTATAATCTTACTTCCGCTTTTATAAAATGCTAAAATCTATTATCTTAGATTAAGGGACGAACTAAATAAGGCAATTTTAAAAAGAATTTTACTAATAAACCGGGGTTTAAAAGAAACTAAGTTTAGCTTACTACCTATAGACTAATAAGGTAATAAAGCGCGTAAATTAAGAAGTATAAGCATATCTCCGCGTATATATTTACTATAAGTAAGACGATTAAGAGGTATAGCTACCTTACGCTTAAGCGGCGCTTAATAATTAAGTAGTATTAATAACGGGTATAAGCCTTTTCTTTACTATATATAAGTACGATATTAAGCTGATTTAAATCGTATAAAAGGAGGGACCGCTTATACTAAACGCGAAGAGCGTACGGAGCCTCGCACGAAGGATAAAAGAAGTCGCTAACTTCCTTTAAACGGCAATCGCCGCGTTATAAGCAAAGTAAGAGGAGATAGTAAACCGGTCTTATACGCTAGCGGAAAGACTTTAAGTAAGCGATAAGGTATAGCTAGATATAAGGAAGTATACTATAGATAAGCCTTACTAAAAGCTTAACTAGTTATACTAAAAGTATATTATAATAAAAGTAGTTAGCCTATATATAGTAAAACTTAATATACTAAGGAAGGTATATAAAAGACTATATATAAAGTTCCTCCGTTATATAGCGGATAATCCCTTACTTAGCTAAGTAGTTAATAACTATTAGCTACTATTAGTAATCGGGGAAGATAATAAACTAAAGTATGTTATAAAGAAGATTAAGTAAGCCCGGTAAAGATAGATTAAGAGGGGGAGATAGCGCTAAGTTTTAGTAAAGTAATATAAGTATGCTAACTTAATATAGTAGCTAATTAGCGACTTTTAGGATATAATCGCCTTAAAGGAATTTAAAAGGCGGTATAGTAACGTAATAAAGAATAACGGGGGTAAGGCGGAAGGATAATAGTAAGCTAAGCTAAGGAGTAAGAGATAAGATAAAGGAAGTAGTAAAGAAAAGGAGGAAAACTAAGAAAAATAAAAAGAGGTTTCGGGCTATGCTTAGTAAACGTTAAGACAATTCTAAACAATAAGTATAAGGAGGATACGCTATAAACGCGTACTAAGCGTAGATAATAATAAGATAAAAAAGGGATATAATAAGATATAATAAGATATAGAGTAAATATAAATAGGATATATAAAGAACTACGACTTAATTAAAGTAAACTACTTACTACCCGCCGATACCGATAGATTAACCTTAAATATCGGGGTATATTTAAGCTTAGCGCGCTATAATAATAGCACGAGCTAACTTTATATATTATAGTAATCGTTAATAATATCCTTTTAGCTAGCGTTTATTAAAGATCGGAGAACGTATATATAGGTTAGTGCGGCAATCCTTAAACGTTCTTTAAAATATATAATCTTAAAGCGCGTTTGCGGCGGCGACTATATCGCTAGTGCACTAATATCGCGTTAGCGTTATATCCTATATAGTCTAAAAACAAGGACGTATAAGCAAATAGCATAATCCGGTATAGGTATAAGTAAAATAATTATAAGCGCGGGGCGAGGCTTAATTTTAATAAGCCCTATACTAAGTATCCGCGTTAAGAGATATTATACGTCCGATATACGTAAAGTAAGGGGGGCGCTATATAGTAATACTATATATCGCGCTTTACTTACTAAGTAACGACGGCGGGCGCGAAGACTAATATAAAGGCAGTAGGGTATAGTCGCCGGGCGTATTAAAAGGCGCCGGATAGGTAAACGCTTATAATATAGCGGGAGATAAAGCTTAAGGGGTTATAATAGATATATTAAGGCGCGGCGCGGCGAAGCTGCTATAAGAAGGGGCGCGCGCGTAGGTAGATTAGTAATTAAAGAAAGAAAAGAAAAAAAAAAGGGAGAGGGAGAAAGGAAAGGTATTTATACTTAAGGACTATAAGCGGCGGGTAAGAAAGACGTGCCTTAAGTATTAATATTAGCGGTAAGCGGAGGAGATACGTTATACTACTTTAGCGCTATTAAGGATAACGTAGCGGCGCGGATAAGCGAGCGTATAACGTATTTAATACCTTAACGTAACGTTATTTAAAGAGGCGTTAGCATATAATTATAAGTATAACGAGGATAACTATACTAATTAACGCTAAGTATAAAGTAAGGGGGGGCGGGGCGCCGACGTTATATACCCCGGTGCGCGATAGCTTAAAAAGTAGATAGTATTATAGGCTATACTATAAAAAGAGCTATAGTTATACTATAGTAAACGACTTAAAGTCGGGCTAATATATAGCTAAAGTCGTATAGGACTTTACCTAAACTTAGCCTAAGTTCGACCCGAACTTAACTTAAGTACGGGCTACTTAAGCGACCTTTATAAAATACGAAGCTATATAGTCTAAATAAAGATTTCCCCCTTCCCTCTTTAGCTTTAGATAAACAATTATTTAGCTATATACTACTAAACTAAGTATATGTAGGCCTTTAATACTTCCGCTTTTATAAAATACTAAAGTTTATTATCTTAAATTAGAGGATAAACTAAATAAAGCAATTTTAAAAAGAATTTTATTAATAAACTAAGGTTTAAAAGAAACTAAGTTTAGCTTATTACTTATAAGCTAATAAAGTAATAAAGTATATAAACTAAAAGGTATAAGTATACTTTTATATATACGTTTACTATAAGTAAGATAATTAAAAAGTATAGCTACTTTATACTTAAGCGGCGCTTAATAATTAAGTAGTATTAAAAATAAGTATAAGCTTTTTTTTCGCTATATTTAAGTATAATATTAAGCTAATTTAAATCGTATAAAAAGAGGGACCGCTTATACTAAATATAAAAGGCGTATAAAGCCTTATATAAAGGATAAAGAAAGTTACTAACTTTCTTTAAATAGCAATTGCTATATTATAAGTAAGATAAAAAGAGATAATAAACTAATCGCGTGCGCTAGCGGAAAGACTTTAAGTAAGTAATAAGGTATAGCTAAATATAAGAAAGTATACTATAAATAGGCCTTATTAAAAGCTTAATTAGTTATACTAAAAGTATATTATAATAAAAGTAGTTAGCTTATATATAGTAAAACTTAATATACTAAAGAAAGTATATAAAAGACTATATATAAAGTTCCTTTATTATATAGCGGATAACCCCTTACTTAGCTAAGTAGTTAATAATTATTAGCCGCTACTAGTAATTAAAGAAGATAATAAACTAAAGTATATTATAAAAAAGATTAAGTAAGCTTAGTAAAAATAGATTAAAAAAGAGAGATAGCGCTAAGTCTTAATAAAGTAATATAAGTATGCAAATTTAATATAGTAATTAATTAGTAACTTTTAAGATATAATCGCTTTAAAGAAATTTAAAGGATAATATAATAATATAATAAAAAACAATAAAAGCAAGGCGGAAAGATAATAGTAAGCTAAGCTAAGGAGTAAGAGATAAGATAAGGGAAATAGCGGAGAAAAGGAAGAAAACTAAGAAAAATAAAAAGGGGTTTTAAGCTATACTTAATAAATATTAAGACGATTTTAAATAATAAGTATAAAAAAGATATATTATAAACGCGCACTAAGTATAAATAATAATAAAATAAATAAAAGATACGATAAGATATAATAAGATATAAAGTAAATAAAGATAGAATATATAAAAAACTACGACTTAATTAAAATAAGTTACTTATTACTTATTAATACTAATAGATTAACCTTAAATATTAAGGTATATTTAAGCTTAACGCGCTATAATAATAGTATAAGCTAACTTTATATATTTTAGTAATTGTTAATAATATCTTTTTAACTAGCGTTTATTAAGGATTAAAGAACGTATAGATAAGTTAGTGCGGTAGTTTTTAAACGTCCTTTAAAATATATAGTTTTAAAGCGCGTTTATAGCAGTAATTATATTATTAGTATACTAATATTATATTAATATTATATTATATATAGTTTAAGAATAAGAATATATAAGTAAATAGCGTAATCTAGCATAAGTATAAGTAAAATAATTATAAGTATAAAGTAAGGCTTAATTTTAATAAGCTTTATAATAAGTATTAATATTAAAAGACGCTATACGTTTAATATATATAAAATAAAGGGGGCGCTATATAGTAGTGCTATATATTATGCTCTGCTTATTAAGTAAAAGTAATAAGCGCGAAGACTAATATAAAGGCGGTAGTATATAGTTACTAAGTATGCTAAAAAGCGCTTAATATAAAGATACTTATAATATAGCGGGAAATAAAGCGCGGGGGGTTATAGTAAATATATTAAGGCGTGGCATAGTAAAGCTATTATAAAAAGGAGCGTATATATAAGAGGATTAGTAGTTAAAAAAAGAAAAAAAAGAAAAAAAAGAAAAAAAAGAAAAGGAAAAAAGAAAGGTATTTATACTTAAAGACTATAAGCGGCGGGAAAGTAAGATATACCTTAAGTATTAATATTAGCGGTAAGCAAAAGAGAAATATTATACTGCCTTAGCGCTACTATAAATAATATAGTAGCGTAGATAAGCGAGTATATAATATATTTAACGCCGTAATATAACGTTATTTAAAAGGATATATTAGCGTATAATTATAAGTATAATAAGAATAACTATATTAATTAATATTAAGCGCGGAGCGGGGGGCAGGGCGGCGACATTATATACTTTAGTATATAATAGCTTAAAAGAGGGATAGTATTATAAGCTATACTATAAAAAAAGCTATAGTTATACTATAGTAAATAACTTAAAGTTAGGCTAATATATAGCTAAAGTTATATAAGACTTTATTTAAACTTAGCTTAACTTTAACTTAAACTTAGCTTAACTTTAACTTAAACTTAACTTAAGTATAGGCTACTTAAGCAACCTTTATAAAGTATAAAGCTATATAGCTTAAATAAAGATTTCCTCTTTTTTTCTTTACCTTTAAATAAATAATTATTTAGCTACATACTACTAAACTAAGTATATATAAGCCTTTAATAATATATAATATAACTTAAAGTCCGGATATACTTAATAAAGTATATATAAAGAACCTTAAACTCTTTAAGTAAGGCTTTTAGCGGCGGCTCCCTTAAAACTATACTATATATAAGTAAAAGGTTTACTATATATATAGCTATCTTTATATACTAAAACTAAAGGAATTTTAGTAGCCTTATCTTTATATATATTACCTTTATAGACTTTATAAGTATATAGCCGGCTTTTTTTACTTTACTATTTTATTAAGATATATAAAGTATGTTATAGCGTAGTATAAAGTAGTCCTCTTTTAACTAAGCCTTAATCTTTTTAATATAAAATTCTATTTTATTATTAAAGGCTAGTACTTAAATAAAAGCGCTAATAGCGCTATTCTTAACTTATATCTTTTAAGCCTTTATAATATTAAAGGCCCGATCTTATATAAGCGAAAATAATACTTAGTAAAATCTAATAAAGATATTAATATTATAAAAGTAATAGTTAATACCTTTATAGCTTATAAGTTTATATTATAAAAAGTCTTAATATATATATATAAAAAACGCTTAATTTATTATACTTAAGTTATAATTAATTATTTTATTTACTTTCTTTAAGTAATAAGCTTTATAATAAAATCTTTTAGCTTTTTCTTTATTAATCTTAAAGCTAGCCTTATTATATGCCTTAAAGACTATTAAGGGCCTATATATACTTAGTTTAGTAATACGTAGCTAAATAATTATTTATTTTAAGCTAAAAAGAGAAAGGGGAAATCTTTATTTAAGCTATATAGCTTTATACTTTATAAAGGTTGTTTAAGTAACCTATACTTAAGTTAAGTTTAGGTTAAACTTAAGCTAAGTTTAAGTAAAGTCTTATATAACTTTAGCTATATATTAGCTTAACTTTAAGTTATTCGCTATAATATAATTATAGCTTTTCTTATAATATAGCTTATAATACTATCTCCTTTTTAAGCTATTATATACTAAGGTATATAATATTAGCGCCCTGCTTTTTACTCCGCGCTTAATATTAATTAGTATAATCGTCTTTATTATACTTATAATTATATACTAATACCTCCCCTTAAATAGTATTATATTAAAGCGTTAAATATATTATACGCTTACTTATCCGCGCCGCTATATTATTCTTAGTAGCGCTAAAGCGGTATAATATATTTCTTCTATTTTCTATTAATATTAATACTTAAGGTACGTCTTACCTTCTTACCGCTTATAGTCCTTAAGTATAAATACCTTTCTTTTTTCCCTTTCCTTTTTTTCTCTTTTTTCCTTTTTTAATTACTAATCTACTTACGCGCGCGCCCCTTTTTATAATAGCTTCGCCGCGCCGCGCTTTAATATATTTACTATAACCTCCCGCGCCTTATTTCCCGCTATATTATAAGCGTTTACTTATCTAGCGCTCTTTAATATACTTAGTAACTATATGTTACCGCCTTTATATTAGTCTTTACGCCCGCCGCTATCGCTTAGTAAGCAAAGCGCGATATATAGCATAACTATATAGCGCCCCCCTTACTTTATATATATCGGATATATAGCGTCTTTTAATATAAATACTTAATATAAGGCTTATTAAAATTAAGCCTTACTTTATACTTATAATGATTTTGCTTATACTAGCGCCGGATTACGCTATTTACTTATATATCCTTATTCTTAAACTATATATAATATAATATTAACGCGATATTAATATATTAATAATATAGTCGCCGCTATAAACGCGCTTTAAAACTATATATCTTAAAGGACGTTTAAGGATTACTATACCGACTTATATATACGTTTTTTAATTCTTAATAAACGCTAGCTAAAAGGATATTACTAATAATTACTATAATATATAAAGTTAGCTTATATTATTACTTTAGCGCGCTAAGCTTAAATATACTTTAATATTAAAAGTTAATTTATTAGTATTAGTAAGTAATAAGTAATTTACTTTAATTAAGTCGTAGTTTCCTATATATTTTATTTATATTTACTTTATATCTTATTATATCTTATTATATCTTTTATTTATCTTATCGTTATTTATACTTAATATGTGTTTATAGTATATCCTTCTTATGCTTATTATTTAAAATTGTCTTAATATTTATTAAGTATAGCCCGAAACTCCTTTTTATATTTCTTAGTTTTCCTCCTTTTCTCCGCTACTTCCTTTATTTTATCTTTTACTTCTTAGCTTAGCTAATTATTATTTTTCCGCTTTACCCTTATCGGTTTTTATTATATTCTTATATTGTTCTTTAAATTCCTTTAAAGCAATTATATCTTAAAAGTTATTAATTAGCTACTATATTAAATTAGCATACTTATACTACTTTACTAAGACTTAGCACTATCTCCCCTTTTTAATCTATTTTTACTAAGCTTACTTAATTTTCTTTATAATATACTTTAGTTTATTATCTTCTTTAATTACTAATAGTAGCTAGTAGTTATTAACTACTTAGCTAAGTAAGGGGTTATTCGCTATATAATAAAGGAACTTTATATATAGTCTTTTATATACCCTCCTTAATATATTAAGTTTTACTATATATAAGCTAACTACCTTTATTATAATATACTTTTAATATAGCTAGTTAAGCTTTTAATAAGGCTTATTTATAGTATATTTCTTTATATTTAGCTATACTTTATTGCTTACTTAAAGTTTTTTTACCGGCGTATATAACTAGTTTACTATCTTTTTTTATCTTACTTATAACGCGGCGATTACTATTTAAAAAAAGTCGGCGACCTCTTTTATCTTTTATATAAGGCTTTATACGCCCTTTATATTTAGTATAAGCGGTCCTTTTTCTTATATAATTTAAATTAGCTTTATATTATACTTATATATAGCGAAGAAAAGGCTTATACTTATTATTAATACTACTTAATTATTAAGCGCCGCTTAAGTATAAAGTAGCTATATCCTTTAGTTATTTTACTTATAGTAAATATATATATAAAGATATACTTATACTTTTTTATTTACGTACTTTATTACTTTATTAGTTTATAAGTAGTAAGCTAAACTTAGTTTTTTTTAAACCTTAGTTTATTAATAAAATTCCTTTTAAAATTGCCTTTTTTAGTTCGTCCCTTAATTTAAGATAATAAACTCTAGTATTTTATAAAAGTAAAAGTAAGATTATAAAAACTTAGTAACGTATATTATTACTTTTATTATTAATATCGCTTTTAAAGTTATTGCTTTTATTAGCTTATTTATTATTACTTAAAGGTTTTAAGAGCTCTTAGTTCTTATTAATAATAAGTTAACTATAAAGTTTATTATTAAGTATATAAATATTACGGAATTTAAACGGCCACGCCCGGACTCCTTACTTTACTCTTAAGGAAGCCTTACAAAACCTTATAACGGGAACGCTTAAAGCACGTACTATAAAGGCTCGCCTAAGGAGATATAACGAATATTACTAGTCGGACCCCGCTAAGGTTTCCGGGATATAACTATAAAGGGTTAAGAGCCTACCTAACTATAGTTTACGATATCTTTAACTAAGGGAAATACTATAAAAACTATTAAGCGGATTCCGCCAGTATCTTTAAAGGATTTTTAAGGATTTCCGCGGGATATTTTAACTATAGTTCGACCCGTTTTTAATTATAAAAGCACCTTAGAAAATATAAGATAAACCTTATCGCGATTTTTAAGGGATATCTAAGGATATTTAAGGGATTTCCCTAACTATAGTTTATAGTATTTTTAACTAAGCTTATACTTAGTTTATTAAGCGATTTTATAAGGATATTTATAGTTTATTTTACGTATTATAAATAATATAGTTAGAGATCCTTAAAATTAGCTTAAAAGATTAAGTATAAAGTAGCTAGCTATGCTTTTAAGAATAAATAAGCTTTTTACTATTTTTAAACCCCTATATATAATTATATACGGTAATTAGTTTATTATACTAGCTTAACTAGTAGTAATTAGTTTATAGTACTAGCTTTAACTAATAGTAATTAGTCCGTAGTATCGGCCTTAACTAGCGGTAATTAGTCTACGCCTTATCCTTTTATCTTTATGCTATAAAGTATAGTAAATAGTAGCAATTCCTACCTATTTAAACGGAAATCCTTTAAATATCTACTAAGCTAAGAGTAACTATATCGTACGATTAAGTACTTATCTTATAAGAAGTTAGATACTAAACGATATTTTTTTTAATAAGAAGCTCTTATTAGCCTTTAAGTTTAACCTTAATAATAAGCACCTCTTCCTTAACGCGCTTATAATAAAACTTTAAGATAAGTAAGCCATAAAAGCGGAAGAGGCCGCGGCTTACTAAGTATACCGGTTTAATAATCTCCCTTACCTCTTTTTAAAGTACTATACCGTAATAGCCTATAAAGCTAAATAAGATATAAAACGAGTCCCGCTTAGCTAAGCTAAGACTACTACCTTTTAAGAGGCAATCTACTTTTAAAATACTAATAAAGAATAAACTATAAAACGATAAAATCTATATAACTAAGTAAACTAAATTCGGTATTACTTAAATAAATCGATTATCCTTTAAATAAAAGAAGTAAAGATAAGCTAACCTTAAAACTATCCGGCTCCTTGCTTATTAAATACCTTTTAAATCGAGCTTATAATAAAGTTATTCTTTCCTTAAGATAATAAGCTTAGCGGATATTTTTACTATATACTATTAATAAAGTTTAGCTTAAAAGCCTTAACTAAAAATCCGCCTTAAAGGATACTTAGTAATTTCTTAGTTTAGTATTACTATTTAGCCTCGTCCGCTATAGCTACGCTAATTAAGGCATTTTCGGGACTCTTAATTAATAAAAACAAGCCTCTTATGCTAAGGGCCTTATAATATACCGAATTCTAGGACGCGTATAAAACGGAAGGTTAAGCACTTAGCGAGAGTATTAAGACTAAGACCTTAATAATAAGTAATAAGGACGCGGTAAGCGATACCTTTAGCGGGCTAAACCTATTTATACTAAGCGTATAGATACTAAGACTAAGTATAGCCTTAAGCCCCTTAGTAAGAATAGTAGTAATATTAAACGAATAATTCCTTAGTCTTTTTCGGGCACTAAGAAAAGAAGACGCGCTTATTAAGCCTTAGGAAAAACCTTAATTATAAGCTAAGGATATAAGGAGATTTAACCTATTAAGACCTTTAAAAGTATCCTTTAACGAAGTTTAAGAAGATAATAAGGTTAGTACGTTTTAAGGAGTAGACCGTTTTATTAACTTTATCCGCTAAAACGCTAGTAAAGGCAAGGCTTATGCGGACAAATTAGCTATTTAATTGCCCTCCTTCCTTTAAAGAAGTATAGCGGAATAGTATTTTAAGGACTTTTCGGAACTATAATAAGAAGAACTTAGCGAGCCTAATATCGGACTAAGCCGATAGATATCCGCCTTATAAAAACGGTTTAAAATCTACTTAAATATAGTAATATAAGTACTTAATAAAAAGCACTTTACTATTAAAGATATAGTAATAAGATCCGACTTTAAGTCTTAAATATCGCGCTTATAACGTAAAGCTAAGGCCGCGCTTTACTAGCTAAACTACTTAACTATAATAATCTACTAAAAGCTAGATATCTACTTATAAGAATCCTTATAACGCTTAATAAGGAACGAGGATATTAATAAATAGATTAATAAATATAAGGAAATTCTTCCTTAGCTATAAGTTAAATATACTTAAGGATCTTAAAAGCACTTACTAGCGCGAAAGAAATAGGTTTAACTTATAAAAAGGCGAGGGCCGACTAGCCGTACCCTATATATACTTAAAAGATAGTCCGGGACGCCTTAGCTATCTATCGAAGGCTTGCTAGGACTAAAAGTTACGTTTTTAAACCGCTTAGTAAGGACGGATATACTTTAAGCCTTATAGCGCTCGCTAAGTTAAGGAAGAAACCCGCCTAAATAGTTAAGAATATAAGTTAAGGTCCTCCGGCTTAAGAGAGAAGGGACCTTTAAGACTATACGCTCGCTAATACTAAAGCTAAAATAGGCATACCTCGTAATTAAGGAAGGAACTATAGTAAAGACTAATAACTACTTAAAGGATAAAGAGTACGATATAAAAAGAGCTTAGTCGGATACTAATAAAAGCTTAAAGGAAACCGCAATTTATATTATAGTAAACTTAGTATAAGAGGCCGATAAAGCGTGCGGATTTTATAGCGAAGTATTCCCTTTAAAGAATAAGCTTTACTAATACGTTAAAGATAAACACCCCCTTAACCTTAGCTAAGATATTACTATATAAAGACGTAGCTTAGTATAGTAAGTAGTTATTTAAAAGCTATAAAGCGTCTAAATAGTTAAGGCTTCCCTTAATATTTAGCTATTAAACCTTAATAGGCCGTTACGATTTACCTACGCACGCTTATTAGTCTATAAAAAAGAAAGGCCCGGGATAAGCATTAAAGCCTATATAGATACCGGGGCAGACTAAAGCCTTATTTAAGCCGACTTAGTAAAGACTTTTTAAAACATAACTATAAACTCTTCTCGACGAATTCCTATTTAAGGAGTAAGAAGAATAGCTACCGTTAAATAAGCGGAATTTACCGCTTATATACTAAGAAGGCTAGACGGCAGCCTCGCGGTCGTAAAGGTAAGGATCGGCGCCTAAATAGTAAAACGCTTAGCGGCTAATATATTGCTTAGCTAAGACTTTTTAGTTTCCTACTTAAGGGACCTTATTAACTCTACGTTAGTCCTACGGATCGGGGCCTATAAAGGGATTAAAGCTAAAGTTAAGATAGTCCGGCTAAGACTAGTAATACGTAGATAGGTAATTTACTTAGTTACTATAACGATTCTAGCTAGTTCTAGCTACGCCCTACCTATATAGGTCCGGGCGCCGCTATCGGGGCGTAATATAATATTTTTCCTTAATAACCTTAAGCTCGCCCGGATAATAATATAAAATTGCACGAGCTTTATAGTAATAAACTATTTTAAGGAACTACTAGTACTCCGCTAAGGCTAAAAAGTAAGGATAATTACGGACTTTAATAAGTAGTTCTAGCTATATAAAGAGGTCGATACTACTACTCCTTTAGCTAAAGCCTTTATAGAAAATCCGGATAGAATAGACCCCGCTAAGGACTTTTTATAAAAGGATCTTACTATAAACTATAAACTTAAAATCGGCCGAACTAAGGACTTACTTAAACTTACTACTAATAAGGGCGTCCGGATTTACGCTAAAGACTTAAAATACGTATTAAAAGTCTAAGATATCTTTTAATCGTTTCCCCGCCTTTAAAAGGATAAAGGAGTAGTATATATAGACGAATCTAAATATATATATATTCTTTTAGTAAAAGGATAGCAATACTAATAAGTTATATTAAGATTATACCTATTAAGCGATAAAGATAAGAAAGTAGTAAATACGATATTTAGCTAGCTAACTGCGTAAGGCCGATTAAAATAAGTCTACGGGCTAACCCCGTTTATAGCGCTAGTATTTATAGCATAAAAGATAGTAAACGGAAAGGAGAAAGGATAAGTAGTCGTAGACTTATAAGGGATTAACGCTATTACTACCTTAAACGTATACTTAATGCCCCTTTAAAGCGATATAATTAAACGCCTCTAAGGAAAGAAGTTTATTAGTGCGGTAAATATACGATCGTTTTTTTATTAGTTCTTAGTTTACTAAGACTACTAAGAAAGGTTTATAGTTATAAGCTATTATAAGCTAAAAAGATTACTAGTAATACTTATAGGCTTTAAGAACTCCCCGGCATACGTTTAAAGGTTTATCGATAACGTCCTTTATAGATATTAAAAATACGCGGCGGCTTATATTAACGATATTATTATTTACTCCGATATAGCCGAAAAACACTTTTAATATTTAAAGGCCGTATTCCGCGCCTTTTACGACTATAATATTACCTTATCCGGACTAAAGTCCTTCTTAGCGTACTTATCTATATAGCTCCTTAGATTTAAGGTAGACGCTATTAGCTTAATAAATATAGACGAACGCGTATAAGCCTTAAGGGATATCGCGTTCTTAAAGAACTTTTAATAGCTTAAGAAATAGATTAGCCTTACTAAGTAGCTACGCTATACGGTCTTATATTTCGCTAAGGAAGTTAACGTCTTATAAAAACGAAAGATAGAGCTACTTTAAGTAAGACGGGAAAAAGAAGTTCCTTTAAGGGGCTAAGGATAAGCTTAATACGCCGCGAAAGCCGCTTTTTAGCCTACTTTAAAAAAAGGAGAGGCCTTCGCGATTTTAACTAAAAAACTTACTAAGCTTTAAACGATTTACTACTTTAACCCCGCTTAATAACTATTTATTTAGATCGATATATCCTAAGAATATAGAGTAGCGGCTATAGCTTTTTACTTAAAAGAAGGCATAGAATAGGATAAAAAGACGCTACTAGCTTAAACTAAGGTTTAGCTTATCGTTTACTTAAGCCGCGCCTTTTAAGGCGGAGAACCTTAATACTAGCCTACGGAACTTAAAGTAGCCGGTCTAGTATAAGTAGTATATAAGCTACGTACTATAGTACTATCTATAAGAACGCTATAAGTAGTTATCTTTACTAACTATATAAGCACCTACGGAATCGTATACTAAAAATCCTTATTCTCTATTAGTATAAAATCTAATAATAAGCTAGTCCTTATATCTTAATACTTAAGCTAATTCCCGCTTAAGGTATGCTATATCTTAAGCGTCGAAAACGTCGTGCCGGACGCGCTTTTACGTTTACTATACTAAGATAATAAGCCGGTATCCCCGAATTAAAAAGGGGAATTAAAATATATCTAAGAAGATAAGATAACGGACCGCGTATTCCTTTACGCGGAAGTATTAATCGAATTACCGCTCCGCTAGAAAATAATCGACGGATATACGGAAGATATATAGTAAGTAAAAATCATAGCGCAACTTAGCGATAAGGACGGGGTCCCCGGACTCTTATTCCTCCGGTTATAGGGGTTACTATACTTTACGGAGAACGATAAACGCTAAAAACTATATATCCTTAAGACCTATACTAAGGAGATCGTTAAAGACGCCTACGCTAAATACTTTTATACCGGCTATATATATATATAGTAGGACTTATCTAAAAGCTTCTTAATCTTATAGCTTAGTAAATATATAAATAAGGTCGTAGATAGCTACGATGCTTATTACTATAACTAAACCGACTAAGGTAAGACGTTAAGATAGCTTATCTTAATCTAAAGCCCGCCGCTTTTATACTATATAATAGCGATAGACTTTATTACTAGGCTCTTAGTAGTCTAAGCCGAATAATCCTTATAAAAAGATCTTATAAGGAACTTCTTTAATACCTTACTAACTATAACTAATAAATTCTTAAAAATATATCTCCTTATCTTAAGCAATAACTAGTTTATAGCAGAAGACTAAGCATAAGCATTATATACTAAACTACTCCGCGCTAATTAAGGGATTTTAAAAGGGATAATCTCCGACTAAGACGTAAAGTTTACCTTAATATTTTAAAAGACCTTATAGCAAGCCTTCGGATCGAAGCTTTTTATATTTACTGCTTAGCACCTTTAAACTAATAGCTTATCGGAAAGGCGAAACTAAACCGTAGAAATCGCGCTATAATTCTTTACCGCTAATTTCCTAGACTTATACTAAACCGATATACTAATCGCCTTTTAGTTTAGCCTTAATAATTCCTTCTCTTTAGTAATTTACGCGGCCCTTAATAAGCTTATTATAAGGATAAAAATAGATAACGGCCTCCGGTTCTTTAATAACTACTTATACTTATAAAACCGGGAAGTCTTATAAGAAGAAGCTAGGTTAGCTATCGCTTACGCTTAAGCCGCTATAAAGGATAGATATAATAAGAAACACCGCCTGCTAAAATTTAAGCCTAGCGATTAAGTTTAGCTATAGCTTAGTAAAAGCTACTATATCGCGGACGGTAAACTAGCAAAGCTTTAAGAAAGATATACCGGGCCGTTTAAAGTTACCGCTAAAGTAAGATAGCTTATATACCGGTTAGATATAAAAAGGTCCCTTAATATTTATCCGGTCGTTTTAGTAGTATAACTACGCTTAGCGGACGAGCTAGCTATACGCTTAAGATTAGTTTAAGATAAAAGGATACCTTACTTAAATAAGTAAGAAGTAAAACGAATCTTATAAAGCCGTATAATAAAGAAAGGCGGCGGAAAGCTAAAGAAAGAGTTTCTTATAGCCTAAAAAGGCTAGCTAAGTAGCTATAACTTATAAGTAAACGAAAAAGCGGTCTTCTCGCTAAAGATCGTAAAAACCTTCGAAAAAGCATAAGAGGAGTTAGCTACTTAAGTAGTTCGGATAAGAGTATAACGCGCGGCCTTTATAACTTAATATAAAACTCTTTAACTAAGAGAATTAAGCGGTTAAGCTTAAGCATAAGACTTAAAAGCTACTACGGGTTATAAGAAACCGTAACTTACTACGCTTAAGGTAATTAGTTATTTTAATAATAATATACCGCCGTTTACCTTAAGTAATAAGGCCCTTTTAGCCTTATAGTATACTTATTTAAATTCTCTCCGCCGCCCGCCCTCTTTCCTTTCCTTTCTTCCTTTTTTAACTATATTTCCTTTTACCGCCGGCTATAGCCCGCCGCACCTTACTTACTCTTATATATATAACCTTCTTTACCTTAAGCCTATAATCCTTATACTCCTATTTTAAGTCCCTTTATTATTTAACGTCTTTTATAGCTAAGATTAGCTATTCTATAATTACTTTTTTAGCCCGCTCTCTTATAAGCCCCTACGCCTTTAATATAAAGAATATAAGCGAGCCTTTAAGCTTTATAAAAACAAGGCGGCTATCCTCTATAGCCTTAAGTCCCTTAGCAAAAGTTAGAACCTTTAAGTTTAAGCTTCTATATAAACCTACGCCGCCTTCCGTAGCCGCGCTTAAGCTAACGGATTTAACTTAAACTATAGCACTATAAATAACGGCCTATACTACCCTCTTTAAACACTTAACTTAGATAACTCGCCTCCCGGCCTTATACTATAGCGAGGTCTAGATAGCTAGTTTCGCGGTAACTTAGCTATACCTCCTGCCTAGCTCTTACTATCTAAAAGCCCCCGCCGCCCGTATATTTTTTAAGGTATAGCTAGAAATCTTTATTAGCAGAATAACTAGCTAATACTTAACGCCTTAAGGTTAGCTAACCTCGCTATAGTCTTAAGATTTATAGTAGCCGCTATAGCTAGCGGAAACCCGCTTTAGCTAAACGACTAAAACGACGTCCGCGCTATCTTTAACTATATATTTAAGGCCTAGCTTAATTAGTTTATAGCTAGGTTTATAACGGCGTCTTAAGCGATTATAGCTAAAACCTTATCTCGCTTTATACGCGGTCTAGCCCGTGCTATAAAATCCCCTTCTTAGCTTATAGCTATAATAGGCCTTAAGGACCCGTTTAGTCCCGCTT
The DNA here is from genome assembly GCA_027405785.1 of Ophiocordyceps robertsii. Classification (NCBI taxonomy): domain Eukaryota; kingdom Fungi; phylum Ascomycota; class Sordariomycetes; order Hypocreales; family Ophiocordycipitaceae; genus Ophiocordyceps; species Ophiocordyceps robertsii. Next base: position 28,494 of record JAPEBW010000560.1, read on the forward strand.
AGCGAACGCTCTTCCCGCTTACCGCTACGCCTAGCCTAGCTATATAAAGGCATATAAGCGCCTTACTATAGTTTATCCGCCGTCCCTCCTTAACCGGAGGAGATAGCGATAACTAGCCTTACGATATATTCCGCCGCTTAATCTTATAAGAGCTACTAATAATAACTAATATACTCCTTAATAAACCCGGCTTTATAGGCCTATACTCCGGCGACGAGATTATAATAATCGGGAGTTTCCGCTTAATTATAAACTACGCTAAGTTCTACTTATAAGCCCGCGAAGAGTCTAAACGTAACTTAACTTTAACTTAAATAATAAAGTTCTTAGGCTTCGATATCCGCCTTATTAGCCGTACTAACTACGCGCTTTATATTCTCGCCCTTAAGGCCCCCTTTATATAAAGGTTCTTCGAGACTATTAAGTATATTTAAAACCTTAAGAGCGAGGAGTCGGGCACTAAAGCTATTAAAGACCTCGTTACCTGCTTTTAAGCGGGAATATAAACGTTTAATACCTTAGTGCTTACTATACCCGTTAATATTAGCAGGACGGCCTACCCTTACCTCGATACCTTCTTAATAGCTAGACGCGCGTTAGTCGGCGGAAAGGCGTAAGTAATAGCGCTATATAAAAAGGATAATAAGTTAAAAAGCCCGGCGATAAAGAGCGGGGGATAACTACGATAGCGGTAGTAAGTAGGATATAATATCTCGCTTATAGGCGGCTTATAAGGCTAGTAAGTAAAACGGGAGACTTAGCAAAGGATTAAAAAACGGCGTAAGAAAGATAAGTAGGATAATAATATAAGATAAGGCCTAAATAAAAGCTAGTCTCTCGTAATATATCCCGCCGGGGAACTTAAGCATTCCTTAGTGCGGAGACTCCTTACTACTTAGTAAGGGCCTAAACACACGCCTTTAAGAAAAGTTAGAAAAACTTTACTATAAGTTTTAGCCGGACGTACTAATTGCCTTAATAAGGATAAAGCCGCCTACTAGCTATCCTAAGCTGCCCGGCTACTATTAGCTAAACAGGCCGAAAAAACCTTTAAAAGAATAAGGACGGTATACTACTAACATAGCGTAAAGACGCTACTATAAAGCTATTACTTAGCACCCCCTTTACTTTATCCTTACTTTAAACTAACGAGGACGTTAGCTTTTCTTTCTTACCCGGGGGAGTTATTATAGAATTTAGACGGCTATACCTAAACTCCTTACTTTACTCTTAAGGAAGCCTTACAGAACCCCGCGACGGGAACGCCTAAAGTATATACTACGAAGGCTCGCCTAAGGAGATATAACGAATATTACCGGTTAGACCCCGCTAAGGTTTCTAGGATATAACTATAAAGGGTTAGGAGCCTACTTAACTATAGTTTATAACGTCTTTAACTAAGGGAGATATTATAAAAACTATTAAGCGGATTCCGCTAGTATCTTTAAGGGATTTTTAAGGATTTCCGCGGGATATCCTAACTATAGTTCGACCCGTTTCTAACTATAAAAGCACCCCGGAAAATATAGGATAAACCTTACCGCGATTTTTAAGGGATATCTAAGGATATTTAAGGGATTTCCCTAACTATAGTTTATAGTGTTTTTAACTAAGCTTATACTTAGTTTATTAGGCGATTTTACGAGGATATCTACGGTTTATTTTATATACTACGGATAGTATAGTTAGAGATCCTTAGAAATAGCTTAAAGGACTAAGTATAAAGTAGCTAGCTATGCCTTTAAGAATAGATAAGCTTTTTACTATTTCTAAACCCTTATATACGATTACGTGCGGTAATTAGTCTATTATATTAGCCTGATTAGCGGTAATTAGTCTATAGTACCGGCCTTAACTGGCGGTAATTAGTTTGTAGTACCGGCCCCGACCGGCGGTAATTAGTCCGCGCCTTATCCCCTTATCCTTATGCCGTAAGGCGTAGTATATACCTTGCTTACTCTTATATATATATCCTTTTTTACCTTAAGCTTATAATCCTTATACTCCTATTTTAAGTCCCTTTATTATTTAACGTTTTTTATAGCTAAGACTAACTATTTTATAACTACTTCTTTCGCCTGCTTTCTTATAAGCCCTTATACCTTTAATATAAAGGATATAAGCAAGCGCTTAAGCTTTATAAAAATAAGGCGGCTATCCTTTATAGCTTTAAGTCTCTTAATAAAAGTTAGAACCTTTAAGTTTAAGCTTCTATATAAACTTACGCCGCTTTTTATAGCTATGCTTAAGCTAATAGATTTAACTTAAATTATAGCACTATAAAGGACGGCTTATACTACCCTCTTTAAATACTTAACTTAAATAACTCGCCTCCCGGCCTTATACTATAGCGTAGTTTAAATAGCTAGTTTCGCGGTAACTTAGCTATATCTCTTACTTAGCTTTTACTATTTAAAAGCCCCCGCTACTTATATATTTTTTAAGGCGTAGCTAGAAATCTTTACTAGTAAAATAACTAGCCGATACTTAACGCCCTTAAGTTAGCTAACCTCGCTATAGTCTTAAGATCTATAATAGCCGCCGTAACTAGCGGAAACCCGCTTTAGCTAAACGATTAAAATAATATCCGCGCTATCCTTAACTATATATCTAAGGCCTAGCTTAACTAGTTTATAGCTAGGTTTATAGCGGCGTTTTAAGCTATTATGGCTAAAACCCTATCTCGCTTTATACGCGGTCTAGCCTATACTATAAAATCCCCTTTTTAGCTTATAGCCGCTATAAGCCTTAAAGACCTCTTTAGTCTTACTTAGCGAACGCTTTTCCCGCCCGCTGCTATGCTTAGCCCGGCTATATAAAGGCATATAAGCGCCTTATTATAGTTTATCCACCGTCCCTCCTTAACTAAAGGAGATAGCGATAACTAGCCTTATAATATATTCCGCCGCTTAATCTTATAAAAGCCGCTAGTAATAACTAACACGATCCTTAATAGGCCTAGCTTCGCGGGCTTATACTCTAGCGACGAGATTATAATAATTAAGAGCTTCCGCTTAGCTATAAACTATATTAAGTTCTACTTATAGGCCCGCGAGGAGTTTAAACGCGACTTAACTTTAACTTAAGTAATAAAATTCCTAGGCTTTAATATCCGCTTTATTAGCCGTACTAACTACACGCTTTATATTCTCGCCCTTAAGGCCCCCTTTATATAAAGGTTCTTTAAGACTATTAAGTATATTTAAAACCTTAAGAGTAAGGAGTTAAGCATTAAAGCTATTAAGGACCTTATTACCTACTTTAAAGTAAGAATATAAACGTTTAATACCTTAGTGCTAACTATACCTATTAATATTAGCGGGATAGCTTACCTTTACCTTAATACCTTCTTAGTAGCTAGACGCGTATTAGTTAGCGAAAAAGCATAAGTAGTAGCGCTATATAAGAAGGATAATAAGTTAGAAAGCTTAGCGATAAAAAGCGGGGGATAACTACGATAGTGGTAGTAAGTAAGATATAATATCTCGCTTATAGGCGGCTTATAGGGCTAGTAAATAGTATAGGAAATTTAGCGGAGGATTAAAAAACGGTATAAAAAGGTAAGTAAGATAATAATACGAGATAAGGCTTAAATAAAGCTAGTCTCTTATAATATATCCCGCTAAGGAATACGAGTATTCCTTAGCGCGGAGACTTCTTATTACTTAATAAGTGCCTAGACGTATACCTTAAAGGAAAGTCGGAAAAATTTACTATAAATTCTAGCTAGACGCGTTAATCGCCTTAATAAAGATAAAGATATATAACTAAATAAAAGGTAAGGTTTTATAATAAGAGCCGCTAACTAGCTATCTTAAGCTACTTAGCTACTATTAGCTAAGTAAGCTAAAAGAACTATTAAAAGGATAAAGATAGCATATTACTAATATAGCGCGAAAACGCTACTATAAAGCTATTACTTAGCGCCCCCTTTACTTTATTCCCGCTTTAAACCGATAAGGATATTAGCTTTTCTTTCTTACTTAAGGGAGTTATTACGGAATTTAGATAGCTATGCCTAGACTCCTTACTTTACTTTTAAGGAGCCCTATAAAACCCCGCGATAAGAACGCCCGGAGTACGTATTATAAAGGCTTGCTTAAGGAGATATAATAAATATTACTAATCGGACCCCGCTAAGGTTTTTAAGATATAACTATAAAGGGTTAAGAGCCTACTTAACTATAGTTTATAATATCTTTAACTATAAGAGATACTATAAAAACTATTAAGCGGATTCCGCTAGTATTTTTAAGGGATTTTTAAGGATTTCCGCGGGATATCTTAACTATAGTTTAACCCGTTTTTAATTATAAAAGCACCTTAAAAGATATAGGATAAACCTTATCGCGATTTATAAAGGATATTTAAGGATATATAAGGGATTTCCTTAATTATAAGCTATAGTATATCTAACTAAGCTTATACTTAGTTTATTAAGCGATTTTATAAGGATATTTACGGTTTATCTATATACTATAAATAGTATAGTTAAAGATCCTTAAAACTAGCTTAAAAAACTAAATATAAAGTAGCTAGCTATGCTTTTAAAGAATAGATAAGCTTTTTACTATTTTTAAAACCCTATATACGTTTATATGCAGTAATTAGTCCGTTATACTAGCTTAACTAACGGTAATTAGTCCGTAGTACCGGCCCTAACCGGCGGTAATTAGTCCGCAGTACTAGCTTAAACTAGTAGTAATTAGTCCGCGCCTTATCCCCCTATCCTTACGCTATAAGGCATAGTATTATATTTACTACCTTTTTATCTTTATCGCTTAATAAGTATAATCTTAATACGACTTATTAATATTGCTATCCTTTTAGTAAAGAAATACGTATATATTTAGATTTATCTATATATATTACTTCTTTATCCTTTTAAAGGCGGGGAAACGATTAAAGAATATCTTAGACTTTTAATACGTATTTTAAGTCTTTAGTATAGATCCGGACGCCCTTATTAGTAGTAAGTTTAAGTAGGTTCTTAGTTTAGCCGATTTTAAGTTTATAGTTTGCTATAAGATCCTTTTATAAAAAGTCTTTAGTAGGGTTTATTTTATCCGGATTTTCTATAAAGGCTTCCCTTAAGGGAGTAGTAGCGTCGACCTCTTTATATACCTAAAACTATTTATTAAAGTCCGTAATTATCCTTATTTTTTAGCCTTAGCGGAGTATTAATAATTCTTTAAAATAGTTTATCGCTATAAAGCTTTTATAATCTTATATTATTATCTAAGTAAGCTTAAGGTTATTAAGGAAAAATATTATATTATGCCCTTAATCTATAAAACCGATATAAAGTTAATAAGGTCCTTTTAATAAAGAACTAAAAAGTCTTAGCTAAGCAATATATTAGCCGCTAAGCGTTTTACTATTTAAGTGCTAATCCTTACCTTTATAACCGCAAGGCTACTATCTAGCCTTCTTAGTATATATGTAGTAAACTCTACTTATTTAATAGTAGCTATCTTTCTTACTCCTTAAATAAGAATTTATTAAGAGGAGTTTATAGTTATATCTTAAAAGGTTTTTACTAAGTTAGCTTAAATAAGGCTTTAGTTTACTTAAGTATTTATATAGGCTTTAATGCTTATTCCGGGCCTTTTTTTTTTATAGATTAGTAAGCGTATATAAGTAAATCGTAATAGCTTATTAAAGTTTAATAGCTAAACGTTAAAAGAAGCCTTAACTATTAAAACGCTTTATAGCTTTTAAATAACTACTTACTATACTAAGCTATATCTTTATATAGTAACGTCTTAGTTAAGGTTAAGGGGGTATTTATCTTTAACGTATTAATTAAGCTTATTTTTTAAGGGGAATACTTTATTATAAAATCTTTATACTTTATCGGCCTCTTATACTAAGTCTATTATAATATAAATTATAGTTTCTTTTAAGCTTTTATTAGTATTTAACTAAGCTCTTTTTATATTATACTCTTTATCTATTAAATAGTTATTAATCTTTACTATAGTTCTTTCCTTAGTTATAAAGTATACCCGCTTTAGCTTTAGTATTAATAAGCGTATAGTCTTAAAAGTTCTTTTTTTTAAGCTAAAAGACCTTAACTTATATTCTTAACTATTTAAGCGGATTTTTCTCTTAACTTAGCGAGCGCTATAAGACTTATAGTATATCTACCCTTATTAAGCGGTTTGCGAAAGTAACCCGCGGCCTTAGCAAGCCCTTAATAAATAGCTAAGGCGTCCTAAACTATCCTTTAAGTATATATAAAGTATAGCTAGTTAGCCCTCGCCTTTTTATAAGTTAACCTTATTTCTTTTACGCTAGTAAGTGCTTTTAAGATCTTTAAGTATATTTAACTTATAGCTAAAAAAGAATTTCCTTATATTTATTAATCTATTTATTAATATCCTTATTTCTTACTAAATATTATAAAGATTCTTATAAGTAAATATCTAGCTTTTAGTAAATTACTATTATTAAGTAGTCTAGCTAGTAAAGCGCGGCCTTAGCTTTATATTATAAGCGCGATATCTAAGAATTAAAGTCGGATCTTATTACTATATCTTTAATAGTTAAGTGCTCTTTATTAAGTGTTTATATCGCTATATTTAAGCGGATTTTAAACCGTTTTTATAAGGCGGAGATTTATTAGCTTAGTTTAACGCTAAGCTCGCTAAGTTCTTCTTATTATAGTTTTAAGAGGTCCTTAAAATACTATTCCGCCGCACTTTTTTAAAGGAAAGAGGGCAATTAAATAGCTAATTCGTTTATATAAGCCTTACCTTTATTAGCGTTTTAGTAAATAAAGTTAATAAAATAGTCTACTCTTTAAAATATATTAGCCTTATTATCTTTTTCAATTTCGTTAAAGTATACTTTTAAAGGTCTTAATAAGTTAAATCTCTTTATATCCTTACCTCGTAATTAAGATTTTTCTTAAAGCTTAGTAAGCGCGTTTTCTTTTCTTAGTGCTTAAAGAAAATTAAGGAATTATTTATTCGATATTACTATTATTCTTATTAAAGGGCTTAAGGCTATACTTAATCTTAGTATCTATATACTAAATATAAATAAGTTTAGCCCGCTAAAAGTATTACTTACTACGTCTTTATTACTTATTATTAAGGTCTTAGTCTTAATACTTTTACTAAGTGCTTAACCTTTTATTTTATACGCGTCCCGGAATTTAATATACTATAAGGCCCTTAGCGTATAAGGCTTATTTTTATTAATTAAGAGTCTTAAAAATACTATAATTAACGCGGCTATTATAAATAAGGCTAAATAGTAATACTAAACTAAGAAACTACTAAGTATCTTTTAAGGCGGATTTTTAATTAAGGCCCTTAAGCTAAACTTTATTAATAGTACGTGGTAAAAATATCCGCTAAGCTTATTGTTTAAAAGAAAAAGTAACTTTATTATAAGCTTAATTTAAAGGGTATTTAGTAAGTAAGGATCCGGATAGTTTTAAGGTCGGCTTATCCTTACTTTTTTTTTTAAAGGATAATCGATCTATTTAAGTAATACTTTTAAGGGCCTATATATACTTAGTTTAGTAGCACGTAGCTAAATAATTGTTTATTTAAAGCTAAAGAAAGAAGGGGGAAATCTTTATTTAAGCTATATAGCTTCGTACTTTATAAAAGTCGCTTAAGTAACTTATACTTAAGTTAAGTTTAAGTTAAACTTAAGCTAAGTTTAAGTAAAGTCTTATATAACTTTAACTATATATTAGCTTAACTTTAAGTTATTTACTATAATATAACTATAGCATTTCTTATAATATAGCCTATAATACTATCCTTTTTTTAAGCTATTATATACTAAGGTATATAATATTAGCGCCCCGCCCCCCTTGCTTTATACTTAACGTTAATTAGTATAGTTATCTTTATTATACTTATAATTATACGCTAACGCCTCCCTTAAATAACATTATGTTAAGGCGTTAAATATATTATACGCTCGCTTACTACGCCGTTATATCGTCCTTAATAGCGCTAAGGCGGTAAAATATATCTCCTCCTCTTACTATTAATATTAATGCTTAAGGTATATTTTACCTACCCGCCGCTTATAGTCCTTAAGTATAAATACCCCTCCTCTTTCTTTCTCCCTCTCTTTTCTTTTTTCTTTCTTTAATTATTAATCTACTTACGCGCGCGCCCCCTTTTATAATAACTTTACCGCGCTACGCCTTAATATATTTACTATAACCCCCCGCGCCCTATCTCCTGCTATATTATAGGCGTTTACCCGTCCGGCGCCCCTTAACACGCCTAGCGACTATATACTACCGCCTTTATATTAATTATTAATCTTCGCGCCCGCTATTATCGCTAAGTAAGCGGAGCGCGATATATAGCACTACTATATAGCGCCTCCCTTATCTTATATATATTAGACGTATAGCGTCTCTTAACGCGGATACTTAATATAAGGCTTATTAAAATTAAGCCTTACCCCGTACTTATAATTATTTTACTTACGCCCGCGCCGGATTATACTATTTCCTTATATATCCTTCTTTTTAGACCGTATATAATATAATACTAACGCGATATTAATATACTAGCGATATAATCGCTGCTATAAACGCGCTTTAAGACTATATATCTTAAAAGACGTTTAAGGATTACTATACTAATTTATATATACGTTCTCCGATCTTTAATAAACGCCGGCTAAAGGGATATTACTAATATTTACTATAGTATATAGAGTTAGCTTATACTACTACTATAGCGTGCTAGGCTAAAATATACCTTAACGTTTAAAGTTAATTTATTAGTATTAGTAAGTAGTAAGTAGTTTGCTTTAATTAAGTTATAGTTTCTTATATATTTTATTTATATCTACTTTATATCTTATTATATTTTATTATATCTCTTATCTATCTTATTATTAGTTATACTTAATGCGCGTTTATAGCGTATCCTCCTTATACTTATTATTTTAAATCGTCTTAATATTTACTAAGCATAGCCTGAAACTTCCTTTTAATTTTTCTAGTTTTCCTCCTTTTTTCCGCTTCTTTCTTTATTCTATCTCTTACTCCTTAACTTAGCTTATTATTATTTTTCTACCTTGCCCTTATTATTCTTTATTACGTTACTATATTATCCCTTAAATTTCTTTAAAGCGATTATATTCTAAAAGTTACTAATTAGCTACTATATTAAGTTAGCATACTTATACTACTTTACTAAAACTTAGCGCTATCTCCTTTTTTTAATCTATCTTTACTAAGCTTACTTAATCTTCTTTATAATATACTTTAATTTATTATCCTCCTTAATTACTAGTAGTAGCTAGTAGTTATTAACTACTTAGCTAAGTAAGGGGTTATCCGCTACGCGGTAAAGGAACTTAATATATAGTTTTTTATATACCTTTTTTAGTATATTAAGTTTTACTATATCTAGGCTAACTACCTTTATTATAGCATACTTTTAGTATAGCTAGTTAAGCTTTTAATAAGGCTTATTTATAATATACTTCTTTATATTTAGCTATACTTTATTGCTTACTTTAAGTCTTTCTACCGGTATATATAACCGGTTTACTATCTCTTTTTATCTTACTTATAACGCGGCGATTGCCGTTTAAAGGAAGTCGGCGACTTTTTTTATCTTTTATACGAAGCTCCGTACGCTCTTTACGTTTAATATAAGCGGTCCCTCTTTTTATATAATTTAAATCGGCTTAATATCGTCCTTATATATAGTAAAGAAAAGGCTTATACTTATTATTAATACTACTTAATTATTAAGCGCCGCTTAAGTATAAGGTAGCTATACCCCTTAGTTATCTTACTTATAGTAAACATATATATAGAGGTATGCTTATATCTCTTAGTTTACGTACTTTATTGCTTTATTAGTTTATAGGTAGTAAGCTAAACTTAGATTCCTTTAAACCTTAATTTATTAATAAAATTTCTTTTAAAATTTCTTTATTTAGTTTATCCTTTAATTTAAGATAATAAACTTAGGTATTTTATAAAAGCGGAAGTAGGATTATAAAAACTTAATAGCGTATACTACTACTTTTATTATTAGTATAATATTTAAAGTTATCGCCTTTCTTAACTTATTTATTTTTACTTAAAGGTTTTAAAGGCCCTTAGTCCTTATTAATAATAAGTTAATTATAAAGTCTATTTTTAAGTATATAAATAGCTATATAAAGGGCGGTAATAGTTAAAGAAGCCTATTTTAAAGTTACTTTTAAATATACCCCTTACTTTATAGCCTATAGTTTATAACGAGCCGGCATACTATTAATAATTAGCCTAGCTAAAAAAACTCTTTAGCTAGTATCGCGAGCGTCCCCTCGCGCCTTAAATATCTTACTACTATTAAGTTATATATCTATTAAGCGATTAATACTTAAAGCTTATTTAGCTCTTTATCCTCCCTCTTTTTAAGGTATTAAGCCTTATTTAGCACTTAAAGCCGGTCTTTAAAGCGGAGGCGCCCCTTTATATTAATTATATACTTACTTACTTAAAACTTTAATTGCTATTTTAAAGTAAGTAACTAGTTGCTATTCCGTACTACTTAAAATACTACTTAGTACTCCTTATCTTTTTATAATATCGCTATTTACCGCTTTTATTTTTCTTACTTTTTAAATACGTAGGCTAGCTATGCTTATTTCTTAAGTACGTCTTAGTTTAAGTTTAAGTTAAGTTTTAGCTAAACTCCGGTTTTATTCGCTTTACCCTTATTTTAAAGTATAAGGTTATCTACCTTACTTATATAAGCAATTAACCTTATATTCTCTTCCTTTACTTATATTATAATAATACGTTCTTTTTATACTAATTATCGCAAGAGGTTTATATACTTACTATTAAAAGGGACTTAATATCTTATTAATCGCGCGCTATTTAAGATTATTTATACTATATATCCTATTTCTTTTTCGTTAAATACCCCTTTTAGCTTATCTTAGCTATAGCACGATAAGGCATTAAGTACTACTACTAGCCTCTTTAAGTAATACTTTAATATAAAGTTATATAAAGCGAGCTTTATCGCTTATTTACTTTACTTCTTATTTAACTATCTTTTTATTATAAAGTACTTTAAATTCCCATAATCCGTTAATATTATAAACACTAGCGTATTATATAACTTTACCCTTTAAAAGCCTAAGTATTATATAATTATAAGTAACTCCTTATTATAAATTAAGTAATTATACTTCCTTATATTAAGACGTTTTAAAAAGAAACCTATAAAGTATTATATCTTATTTAGTCTTACTTATATTAGCATGCTACTTATTATATATTTAGAGTAATCTGCCTTTAAGTACGTTTCCTTTTAAAAGTTATATAGCTATAGTACTAGCGCGTTATAAAATGCCTCTTAGATAAACTTAAACGCGGCTTAGTGCTTATTAGTTTATAAAAATATTACGTTCTTTTTATAAAGGCCGTTTAAGCAACGCGAGGCCTTAGCGTAAAGCAGGATAAAGGTATAATAGTTATTTACGAACTTAAAGAAGCTCTAAACGCCTTTTATATTCCTTAGCGCTTACTACGTTTAAATAGCTTAGATCTTCTTTAAGTCGCACTAAACCTTACCCCCGGCCTATATAATAAAGCCTAAGTACTTTACTTTTTTCGTTATAAAGTCGTATTTTTATAGGTTTAATATAAGGGCTACCTCTTATAACTTTTTAAGCACTTTCGCTACTTTATCTTAGTAGTTATAAAGCGACCTTAATAAGTTAATTAAAATATTATCTATATATACTATAACGAACTTATAAAAGTAGTCTTTTAATACTTAGTTAATATAGTATTAAAAGGTAGCCGGCGTTTTTATAAAGCTAAGTAAGTATACTTATTACTTAAATAGTCCGAACCTTATTTAAAGGCCGTCTTAAACTTATAGCCCTCTGCGATTTTAATCTTATAAAACGCTATTATAATATTAAGTTTCGTAAACTAATATACCTTTACTAGTATCCTTAGCGTTTCTATAAATAATAATAGTATATACCGATCTCTCTTTATAATTATATTTAAGGCTTAGTAGTTATAGTAAAAGTATAAGCGGCTATCGGCCTTCTTTATAAATAATACTAGCGCCGCGGCTAACGAACTGCTTAAGCGGATAAGGTTTACTTTTAGTAGCTTATTTAAAGTCTTTTAAAGAATAGGGAGTTCTTCCTTTAATATATTATAAAGGGGCTATTATAATAATAGCGGCTTCTTACTATCTTTATTTAAAGTAAGATAGATCTTATAGTCTACGCTTAGTTAAAATAAGGGTTACTTAAGTGCCTTTATAAGTATAAAAAAGTCTAAGTAAGCTTATAGTACTTAAGCTAGGATATAGTCTGCTAAGTCGATTAGCGTCTTTAGCTAAAAAGCCCTTTTTATATCCTTTATTATAACTACCCTTATATTAAGCGCTTATCGTCGCCCTTAGTTATCCTTTTAAGCCTTTTCTTATTAATACTCCGCCGTAAAGATAAAGGCGCTTACTAGCTTCGCTTCTTAAATATTTATAATCTTTACGGCTTTCTTTAATCCTTAAAGGCCGATTTAAATCCCCGCTTTTTTATATTAAATCTAATCCCCCTTAGTATTATAAACTACCTTATTCTTCTTTATCTATAGTCTTCTTAAGAACACGTTATAGCTTAACTTTAGTACTATATAAGCAAATATCTATTTTAAGTGCTTATTAATCTTTATCTTAAACGCTATAATCCTTTTTATTTAAAGCGTTAGTATATCCTTTAAAAAAGGTTATAATAGCCTCCTTATCCTATCTATAAAAAGTATTTTTAGCCTTATTACTACCTCCTTACTAATTATAATATAGTAATTATAGCTTATATTTATAAGTACGTTAAGTCCCTTTTTTTAATTAATACTAACCTTAAGTAATACTAAGTTTAATATAAGGTATTTCTTTATTAACCTTTAAGCTATTTATTATTTCTCCTTTTTTTTTAGCGCCTAACTTTATACTAAGGTTCCTCTTTTCTTTAATTAAAATCTACTTTAGTTACCTCCTTAATTATAGCTACGGCTACTTATAAAGTTCTTCTTTCTTCTTTTTATAAAAGCGGGCGATATACCTTATTACTTTATAAGCGAAATACTTCTATATATTAAGCTTGCTTTATCCTTCTTTTAGCTAAGTTATAGCGTTAATTTTACTTATTAAGGTATCGTCTTTTAAGTCTTTTTAGTCTTAAGTCGCCCTTTTAATTGCCTTCTTTTAGCCTTAAAACGGCTACTTAGTTTACTAAACCCTTTTTAGCTTTCCCGCGATTTACGCTACTTAATTAATATATACTAAGAAGCTTAAAGTTAAAAAGTCGATTATTATAAGTGCCTCCTTTAAGCGAAGGCCTAAAGCGCCTTTTAAGAACACGATTTATATATTATATAGCTATAACCCCCCCCTTACCTCGAAAAGCCTTTACTTAAACTTAAGGAGGAACGCTATAAACGTTTAGTTCTCTCCTTATTTAATTATACGGATAGCCGCCGCCGCCCGCGATTAAATATTAATATTAAAATAGATAAAATTAAGGTACTTAAAGAATTCTTACTTATTATAACTTTACTCCGCGCTAATACTATAATAAGTCGCTATAGTTTACTATAGCCTTATATTTAAGTAGTTATAGATTAAGTAGAAAACCTCCTTTAAGCTTAAAAAAAAGTCTTAATCGATCTTATACCTTTCTTATATATATCGTGCTTAAGGCGTAAAGTAACGCTATAAGCTATTAAATTTCCTTAGCGCTAAGAGTAAATTTTATTAGTTTTTCCTTTTTATTACTTTTTTCTTTATTATAGGCGTTGCGGCCCCCGCTATTATTTTATAAGGTAGTATTAAACTACTAATTAATAAGCCGGCCCTTCTTTATATATATATCCTTACTATCTACTTTAGCTTTTATATTAAGGCCTTAAACTAGCTTATTAACTATTAAATTTACTACTAGCTTACTTAAACTTAATAGCTCGTTTTTACGGCCTTTACTTATAGTAAAAGGATCGCTTATTTAACCCTCGTTTAAATATCGGCCTCTCCTAGCCCTCCCTTTTAAGCCCCTTAAGTATAGCCCCTTTACGCTAAGTAAGCTTCTTACTTACGCTATATTATAGTTAGTAAGTCTTTTTATAAGTCGTATAACCTTATTTAAAAGGAGCCTTAAGTATATTAAGGGCCTATATATACTTAGTTTAATAGTATATAGCTAAATAATTATTTATCTAAAGTAAAAAGGGAAGGGGGAAATTTCTATTTAAGCTATATAGCTTCGTACTTTATAAAGGTCGCTTAAGTAGCCTATACTTAAGTTAAGTTTAAGTCGAACTTAAGCTAAGTTTAAGTAAATTCCTATATAACTTTAGCTATATATTAGCCTAACTTTAAGTTATTCGTTATAGTATAACTATAGCTTTTTTTATAGCATAGCCCGTAATAAATACTAAATTTAGTTTACTTAGTTATATAAGTTTTATTATTTTATAGTCTATCTTTTATTAGTGTTTTAAAAGCGGATTACTTTTTTAAGGGTAGTAGTCTTAGCTTAATTAAGTAAGACTTATTTTATATCTTTTTTAGCTTTATAAGCTATCGCAATATAGTACCTTAAAAAAGGGTAAAGAAGATTATTAAACTAATATACTTAGTAGGCCGCGGCCCTTTTCGCTTTTATAGCCTATACTACGCCTTACGGCGTAAGGATAAAAGGATAAGGCGCGGACTAATTACCGCCGGTCGGGGCCGGTACTACGGACTAATTACCGCTAGTTAAGGCCGGTACTATAAACTAATTACCGCTAGTTAGGCCGGTATAACGGACTAATTACTGTACGTAATTATATATAAGGGTTTAAAAATAGTAAAAAGCTTATTTATTCTTAAAAGTATAGCTAGCTACTTTATACTTAGTCCTTTAAGCTAATTTTAAGAATCTTTAACTATACTATCTATAATACGTAAAATAAACCGTAGATATCCTTATAAAATCGCTTAATAAACTTAATATAAGCCCGGTTAAAAATACTATAAACTATAGTTAGGGAAATCCCTTAAATATCCTAAGATATCCCTTAAAAATCGCGGTAAGGTTTATCTTATATCTTTTAAGGTGCTTTTATAGTTAAAAACGGGTTAAACTATAGTTAAGATATCCCGCGGAAATCCTTAAAAATCCTTTAAAGATACCGGCGGAATCCGCTTAATAGTTTCTATAGTATCTCCCTTAATTAAAGATATCGTAAACTATAGTTAGGTAGGCTCTTAACCCTCTATAGTTATATCTTAAAAACCTTAGCGGGGTTTAATTAGTAATATTTATCGTATCTCCTTAAGCGAGCCTTCGTAGTATATGCTTTAAGCGTTCTTATCGCGGGGTTCCGTAAGGCTTCTTAAAAAGTAAAGTAAGGAGTCTAGGTATAGCCGTTTAGATTTTATAATAACTCCCTTAAGTAAGAAAGAAAAGCTAACGTCCTTATCGGTTTAAAGTAAGGATAAAGTAAAAGGGGTGCTAGGTAATAGCTTTATAGTAGCGTCTTTATACTATATTAATAGTATGCTATCCTTATTCTTTTAATAGTTTTTTCGGCCTATCCGGCCGATAATAACTAAGTAGCTTAAGATAGTTAGTAAGCGGCTTTATTATAGATCCTTACTTTATATTTAGTCGTGCGGCTTTGTTTTTATTAAGGCATTTAGTGCGTTTAGCTAAAACTTATAATAAAGTTTTTCCGACTTTCCTTTAAAGCGTATATTTAAGCCCTTACTAAGCAATAAGGAGTCTCCGCGCTAAAAAATGCTTAAGTTCCCCGGCGGGATATATTATAAGAGACTAGCTTTATTTAGGCTTTATTTTATATTATTATCTTACTTATCTTTCTTACGCTGTTTTTTAATCCTTTGCTAAGTCTCCCGTTTTACCTACTAGCCTTATAAGCCGCTTATAAGCGAGATATTATATCCTACCTACTACCGCTATCGTAGTTATCCCCCGCTCTTTATTACCGGGCTTTCTAACTTATTATCCTTCTTACGCGGCGCTACTACTTACGCCTTTCCGCTAACTAACGCGCGTCTAGCTACTAAGAAAGTATTAAGGTAAGGGTAGGCTATCCCGCTAATATTAATAAGTATAGTAAGCACTAAGGTATTAAACGTTTATATTCCCGCTTAAAAGTAAGTAATAAGGTCCTTAATAGCCTTAGTACCTAACTCCTCGCTCTTAAGGTTCTAAATATACTTAATAGTCTTAAAGAACCTTTATATAAAAGGGGCCTTAAAGGCGAGAATATAAAGCGCGTAGTCGGTATAGCTAATAAGGCGGATATTAAAGCCTAAGAACTTTATTACTTAAGTTAAAGTTAAGTTATGTTTAGACTCTTCGCGGGCTTATAAGTAGAACTTAGCGTAGTTTATAGCTAAGCGGAAACTCTTAATTATTATAATCTCGTTACCGGAGTATAAGCTTATAAAGCCGGGTTTATTAAGGATCGTATTAGTTACTATTAACGGCTTTTATAAGAGTAAGCGGCGGAATATATCGCGAGGCTAGTTATCGCTATCTCCTCCGGTTAAGGAGGGACGGCGGATAGACTATAATAAGGCGCTTATACGCCTCTATATAGCTAGGCTAAGTATAGCGGTAAGTAAGAAGAGCGTTTACTAAGTAGGACTAAATAAGTCTTTAAGGCCTATTATAGCTATAAGCTAAGAAGGGGATTTTATAGTATAGGCTAGACCGCGTATAAAGTAAGATAGGGTTTTAGCTATTATCGCTTAAGACGTTACTATAAACCTAGCTATAAACTTATTAAGCTAGGCCTTAAATATATAGTTAAGGATAGCGCGGATATCGTTTTAGTTATTTAGCTAAAGCGGGTTTCCGCTAGCTATAGCGGCTACTATAGATTTTAAGACTATAGCGAGGTTAGCTAACCTTAAGGCGTTAAGTATTAGCTAGTTATTTTACTAATAAAGATTTCCGGCTACGCCTTAAAAAACATATAGGCGGCGGGGGCTTTTAAACAGTAAGAGCTAAGCGGGAGGTATAGCTAAGTTACCGCGAAACCGGCCGTTTAGACCTCGCTATAGTATAAAGCTAAGAAGCGAGTTATCTAAGTTAAGTATTTAAAGAGGGTAGTATAAGCTATCCCTTATAGTACCGTAGTTTAAGTCGAATTTATTAGCTTAAGCGCGGCTGCGGAAGGCGGCGTAGGTTTATATAAAAGCTTAAACTTAAAGGTTCTAACTCTTATTAAGGGACTTAAAGCTATAAAAAATAGCCGCCTCGTTTTTATAAAGCTCGAGGGCTTACTTATATCCTTTATATTAAAGGCGTAAGGGCTTATAAGAAAGCAAGCTAAAGAAGTAATTACGGAATAGCTAGTCTTAGCTATAAGAGACGTTAAACGATAAAAAGACTTAAAACGGAAGTATAAGGATCGTAAGCTTAAGGTAAAGAAGGTTATACGTATAAGAGTAAGCGAGGTACGGCGGGCTATAGCTAGCGGTAAAGGGAAATATAGTTATAAAAAGAAGAAAGGAAAAAAAAGAGGGCAAGCGGTAAAAAGAATTTAAATAAGTATACTATAAGGCTAAAAGGGCCTTATTACCTAAGGTAAATAGCGGTATATTATTATTAAAATAACTAATTACCTTAAGTATAGTAAGTTATAGTTTCTTATAACTTATAGTAGCTTTTAAGTCTTATACTTAGGCTTAACCGCTTAATTCTCTTAGTTAGAGAGTTTCGTATTAAGTTATAAGGGCCGCGTATTATACTCTTATCCGAACTACTTAAGTAGCTAACTCCTTTTATACTTTTTCGAAGGCTTTTACGATCTTTAGCGAGAAGACCGCTTTTTCGTTTACCTATAAGTTATAGCTACTTAGCTAGCCTTTTTAAGCTATAAAGAACTCCTTCCTTAGCTTTCCGCCGCTTTTCTTTATTATACGGCTTTATAGGATTTATTTTACTTCTTACTTATTTAAGTAAGGTATCCCTTTATCTTAAACTAGTCTTAAGCATATAGCTAGCTCGTTTGCTAAGCGTAGTTATGCTACTAAAACGACCGGATAAATATTAAGGGACCTTTTTATATTTAACTTATATATAAGCTATCTTACTTTAGCGGTAACTTTAAATAGCTTAGTATATCTTTTTTAAAGCTTTGCTAGTTTACTATCCGCGATATAGTAGCCTTTATTAAGCTATAGCTAGACTTAATCGCTAGGCTTAAATTCTAGTAGGCGGTGTTTCTTATTATATCTATCTTTTATAGCGGCTTAAGTATAAGCGATAGCTAACCTAGCTTCTTCTTATAAGACTTCTTAGTTTTATAAGTATAAGTAGTTACTAAGGAACTAAAGGCTATTATCTATTCTTATCTTTATAATAAGCTTACTAAAGGCCGCGTAAATTACTAAAGAGAAGGAATTATTAAGACTAATTTAAAAGGCGACTAGTATATTAGTTTAGTATAGGTTTAGGAAATTAGCGGTAAAGAATCGTAGCGCGATTTTTATAGTTTAGTTTCGCTTTTTTAATAAGCCGTCGGTTTAAGGGTACTAAGCAGTAGATATAAGAAGCTTCTATCTAAAGGCTTACTATAAAGTCCGCTAAAATACTAAGGTAAACTTTATATCTTAGTTAAAGATTATCCCCTTTAAAATCCCTTAATTAGCGCGAAGTAGTTTAGTATATAACGCTTATACTTAGTCTTCCGCTATAAACTAGTTATTGCTTA